>VYZQ01002164.1:106342-131524 GCA_013400655.1 Mystacornis crossleyi
TCAATAACTTCACTTAGCCTTAAGAGATAAGGAAGTACTTTCTGACCTAGTACCTTATAATGAAACATATCTGTATAAAATAGTTTTAGGAATGGTTATAAGTGAAGCGAAATTGAATCTACTTGTCATCCATGCTAAACTCCAGTGGTACAACAAAATAAACTGAAAAGGAAAACATGAACTATTTTAAATAATCCATGAAATTTTAAATGAAATAGAAAAATCCCACTTCAATATATTTTAAAATGTATTTCATTTCATACTGAAATACATTTTTCTAACTGACTGAAGGTAAGAAGGATTGATGGATTAGCTGCTAGAGCTGAGGAGGTGGTCAGTTGACTTTAGTGATTGCCTGGCTGGGGTCACATTGTGTATTTGATGTCAGGCAGTCCTTCCTAATGCAGTGTGGTTTTGTTATTGCAGTGGAATAGACTTTAATTTATATTAGAAACAAGAGGACTATTACATGAATTTGTCTTGCTGATTTTTTCCCAGTGTCTGGCTGTAAAGACTTCAGGTCTCTGGTTTTGCCCATGTACCTCTGTTGAATCTCCACCATCTTATATGTCTGCAAATTCATGGCCTTTATACTTTCTACATATATTTTTTAACACTTTCTTTCTCAAAGGAACTTCTGTTCGACAATATGTTTTGATCTTCTGCTCTACTGATGTGCATCTTTTCAGCTGCACGAGTCTTTGTGAAATAATGAGTTAGTCTTGTTACATTTTCCATGGTAGGATAAAGCTACACAATATATTACTGATAAAACTCATAAGCCTACTTATATAAAAAGAAGACAAGCAATGTTGTGAGAGAAGAATGAACACTTGAAATTGAAAGATAAGAGTGCAAAAGAAAAGCAAATGAAATGAATGACAATAGAAATCAGTGGCCTGAGGATAGAGATGAACATATTTGAATTTTGGTGGGGTTTCATGCTCACACACAATCCACCTGTTGAGACTATTTGATTTGCATTGCATTTTACTGTTGTACAAGAGCTTTCCATATCTATATTTTTCTATCCCTGTAATTTTAACATTATTTTTCTCATTCTTTTCAGCCTTCAAATGTGTTCTTCTGGATGCATTTTATGTAGCTATTTTAAACTCCCAGTAAAAATTCTAAATTATTTATTTGCTAGAATACATAACTTATTAGTTGTTACACTTACATTAAAGATGAGGTTTTCATTTTTTAGATATCCAACAGTCATGAACCATATTGAAAGTAATGAAATTTCTAAGAGAGGTTAACATTTCATATGAAAGAATAGCTTTTGTTAATAGTAAAAATTGAGGAGAAAATAGTTTATATGTTTATAAAAACAAACTCTGAACTATACAGGAAAAGTCATTACTCAATTTTTTTCTAGAATTTGATATTTATGTAGAAAGTTCATGAAGATTTGTGCATACAAGAAGTCTCTAATTTTGATTTGTTTTCAGATGCAATATTGAAAAAGACATGCTGCTGAAATATGTCAGTCAATGAAAGAAAAATACCAAGCCTCGATTTTCCTTCTGAGAGAACTGTGAGAGGCTGACTGTAAAACACAGTGGTAACTCATCTGCTCTTGGCTATCTGCTTATTTGCTGACAAATGAAGGTAAGAAATTGACAGTCTATACCACCACGAAAAAAAAAAAAATCCCAAATTTACTCATCCTTATGTGAGGAAATAACTACATTTTAAACATCTGTGTTTTGTAATCAGATTATATAGACACATTACTTCTCTCTCCCCCACCATACCACAATCCTACACAAGCCCAAACCAGCAGAAAAGGCAAAATCATTCAAAATAAAAAAAACCCAAAAACCTCCAAAGACAAAAAATGTCATTATCTTAAATGTCTAAGAATCTCAAAGATGCCAACTGATAGAAACACAATTGCTTCTGAGAGTTAAAAAATGCTCTTTGAACGCTCTTGTATCAAGTTTCCTTGATACACATACAAAAACAACAAAAAAAAAAAAACAAACCAAAGCCAAACCAAACCCCAAACCAAGTCAAACCATGTGAGTGATACAGTATTCCTGGATTCAATTCAATACCATGATTCTATGAATAATATCAAGGAGTATCAAATGCTTTGAAGAAAATGTGCCTATTCAGTAATGTGTGTAGTATTCCAAGAGGCATAGAGTAAAATCAATAAATTATGCAATGCAATAAATTTAAGTCAAGACCTGAAAGATTTATAATGCAAAACATCCGTCATTTACTCAATAACATATAAATAGAAATGCACATATAAATATTTACATATACAGGTGCTTGTGCCACTCTCTAAATCTACACAGGTAGTGAAGAAACTGGAATGGCTTTGAGAGTACACATTAAATACTTCAGTAAGTCCCAGCATGAATACTGGGTTATTCCCCTTGTACCAGCTCTGGAATCTGCTTTACTTTTAATTATCCTATGACATAGGAGGATATGCCATGGAAAGTTCAACAATGTCATTCTTTAATCATTTTAAGCAACATCTGTTTGGGAGACAACGGAGTTGTAAAGGCTAAACAGAGTAAACAGACTGTGCCTTCCAACTGCTGTTTGTTCTCCAAAGTGTGGGAGGAGCTCCAATTTGGTTGATCTTACAGGAGCTGTAAGAGAAGATTTCTATACAGCATCCAGCATCTATTTTCCAAGACAGCTACAGCAGGTATAGCCCTTAAAAGCCTGTAGTCAAATAGCTTATTTAACTCAAGATCACAGTCACTAGGACACTAGAGTTGTGTTTTGTCACACAAGCTGTTATATGTGACAAAAAGCGATGGAAACTCCTGATTTCTTCTCCCTCAAGTGCAGGTCCCTTATAGAAAAGTAATCAGAGCTCTATCTTAAGTGGCTTTTACCAGGAAAATATTGAGACTTATTGCAATAGCAATTATAATAATTTTGATTATATAAGAGTATACATGCTACCACAATCAGAAAGCAAATGCATGTGCAGCCAAGTCTCATAATAGATCCATTTGACCAGACAGGGTTGAGTACAAGTGTATTGATTTACCTTCTGAGGCAAGAAGTGGCATGTGCTTGCCTGGTTTTGTATTTCATCATATTTCTCTCATGAATTCCTTCACCTTCAAAACAAATTCTGATTTTCGATAAAAGAATGAGAATTATGCTGACCCCATATTTTTAAAGAAGTGAGGGAAGGACAGTGGGAGGAATTATTGTTTATTAAGGAATGGAAACTACTATCTTTCCACTGTTATCACAGCTCCTTTCCTGTGTGCCTTGCGATCAGTCTCATCACCATCACAGCAAGCTTGGCACCAATTTTCCTTTTTGCCTTAGTTTTCAGTCACTAATTGTCTGATTAAATGCTTTATGTATTCAAATTATTCCTTGCCAATTCACTATTGCCTGTCACTTTCCCACTTAAAGCCTGTCTCAACTGCTTCTCTTCGTTTTCTCTTAATTTTCCTATACTGATATTTCTTCTTTGATCTCTTTTCAAGACAAGCAGATTTTCTGTGATTCTCTGCTTTTTCTCAATAGCAAAAACAATTCTGAGAAGTCTTTGGCAATGTTAGGCAATGGCTCAACTTATCTGCAAGAAGGATTAGGTCCTCAAATACATACTCTGTCACTGTTTGAAGCAGCATAGTTCTCCAGCCTGACACAACTCTGAGGCTCCCAGGAGCAGTATTTGTTTTTGTTCTTGAAAAGAATTGGAGAGCCATGAGCAAAAGAAAAAAATGTCAGTGGAAAGAACTTCTGACAATTATTTCTTTAAGAGTTGCTTTGTAGCCTTTCCTTCTCAGGGCTCAGGGTTTGTTGAAAACCCTTTTTTTTGCATTGTGGTGTGCTGACATTGGGTCTGTGCAAGTTGCTCTATCCCTAGATCTCCTGCTCCAGGGGCATCTATATAATCTCCCATTCCTCAGCAGGACAGGGCCCGGGGAGAAAACAAAGGGAAAAATATCTCATGGTTCAAGATAAAGGCAGTTTAATAAAGCAAAAGCAATGCTCATGGGTGCAGAAACAAAGGAAAAAAAAAAAGGTTTTATTCTCTACTTTCCATCAACAGCCAATGCCTGACATTTCCCAGGAAACAGGGCTTCAGTACATGCAAGGCTGCCCTAGAAGACAAACGCCATAGAAAACCGAGTGCCTCCCAACCTCTGCCTTAGCTTTCATCGCTGGGCAGATGCTGTATGGACTAGAATATCCCTTTGGTAGGCCTGGGTCAGTTGCCCCGGCTGTGTCCCCTCCCAGGCTGCTGCCCAGACCCAGCCTAGTGGCCTTTTGGGGCAGGTGGATGTTGATTTAGGCAGACAGCCTTGGTGCTGTGGGAGCACGGCCCAGCAGCACCCAAACACTGGTGTGTCCTCAACACCTTTTCTGCTCAGCCCTGTGAGGGCTGAGATGGAAAATTAACTCCATCTCAGCCAAACCTTCATACAGGTCTGGGTTTTTTTCCCACAGTACAAGGCCATGCCTAAAGTACAGCCGGTAGAGATTCTCTCATCTAAAGCTCAAATTTTGTCTGTACCTTGGAGTATCTAGGGGAGAAGATTTGCCTGCCATTGCTCCAATGTTATTAAAATTCTTTACCCCTCTCCATTGAATTAATGAAGATTTCTTTCCAAGTCCCTCAGGAGACAGTGCTGTGCAAGAAATATTAATGTGATGGTACTACTTTGCTGTTTTTTTGTTTGTTTGTTTTGTTTGTTTGTTTGTTTGTTTGTTTTCCTTCTTGCAGGTGGTTTCCTGACTGCTGTGCTGAGTGAGGAGGAAACTGTGCTAAGTGAGAACCACAGGAAAGGAGGACATCATGCTCAGAGCTTGATCACTACCTTTACTGACAGAGACCATCAGGAGAAATCTAACATCTACCACCACAGAGCTGTAGCAAATACCTTTTGGTTAAAGGAATATTCACACATTCCTATGATGGTAATATAAAAAAAATAAATAAAAAAGGAAAGGTAAAAGATATTTGGAAAGGCACAATCTATATGACATTAGAGCACAGATATTTCAGTTGCATCACATTTTGGTTTCAAATTTGTTTTTACCTCCATACTGTCTAATAATCATGAAATAAGGGTAGTTTCAACTAGTAAATGGTTCACTGATAAAAAGGCTAGTCAGAAGATAATACAGTAATTTTTCTGATGTCAGATCTGTGCTTATTATTTGTGAGTCACTGGCAAGAGCTGAAAACAAGCAGTTGTTTCAGGTTTTCTTCTTGGGTATCGGTCTGTTTTATTGGTGTGTTTGAAGTCGATATACTATCTCACAGAGACCACAGGAAATGGAACTCTTAAATATGCAATTTATTGCCAAAGAATGCTGTTTACACAAGCATCTGTGCTGCAGTAGAAGAGTTATTATTATCCATGGTTAAAACTTTTAATTTTTTAAAAAAACTATAAATTTGTACTGCCTCTGTGCTATTTCAGTAGATTCTTCTCCAATTAACATGGAGTAGCCATTGAAATGGCTATTTACTCCAGTATGAAGTAATTAGGACTGAACTGTATAAGAAAAAGAGGTTGTTCACCTTCTGGGCCTCTGGGCGTGGAGTAGAAGGGAGGGCAAGAAGCCGAGCTCTTCTGCTACTCAGTTCTCTCAGAGGAATGCCTAAGAGAATCATATTCTCTCAGTTCCACTCACCCATGCAGCATTTTCCCCAAGCTTCCATGACTTTCCTGTGACTCCAGGAATCCAACAGGTTATTTTTACCAACCTAATGCAGAAAGGAGTTCTCCTCCCAGGCTGGCACAACATCTGCCTTCCGGCCATCACAGATTTAATTCCTCAGTATAAAGCTGGCTGTAGTACAACTTGGTTCAGGAAATAAATGGATTTATTATTTAAATAAACCAAAGCAACAAAGATCTGCAAACAATTATGCTATTGCTTCTTGAAATAGTAATTTTTTAAAAAAAGTTAAAAAACACCTAAATGAAAGAAAAACTAGGAAAGCTGTTAACTGCTTCTAACTTTGTTATACACTGTGTTATATAAAAGTTTATTATATCTTTATTCTCTATGTGTTTGTAAAAAAGCTATTGTTAATAAATTCTTACTCAACATATCGTGATTGCTGCAATCTTTATCTTTTTATAGGTGACAAGAGCTCTCACCTACAAAAAAACCCCGCTTCTGGAACCACCTAGAAAAATAATTTCACCAACATGTATGTTTGCATCCCCCACCACCTACTCTTGACCTGACTGTCCTTTTGAACATTATTCCTGTTCCTGAAATAGATATGTGCTCACATCCATGGGTAGTGCACTCACAACTCTTGTTATAGAATCACAGAATCATTTAGGCTGGACGAGACTTCTGAGATAATTGAGTGCAACCTTTAACTGATCTTCACCTTGTCAACGAGACCATGGCACTGGGTGACACGTCCAGTCACTCCTTGAACACAAATTGACAGCATCAGGGCTGTACCTACTGCCCTGAGCACACACTCTGCCCAATGTAAGCACGTACAGAGCTATTGCAATTAGTCACCAAATTTTATACACATATAGGTTTGTACCTTGTTAAAGCATTTTGCGTCCTTGAAAAGAGACAACTAAATTTCTCCTTCAAAATAACAGAAACAGAACCAGTGTTATAGCTGATGTTAAAAGAGAGGTCTATCTTTTTATTTTCTTTGAAATGGAATATTTTTATATAGGGGATTTTATTTTCTTAGGGTACTGAGGCAAGATGTAAGAAGGTATTTAGCTGCTGTTTGGCTGCCTT
The DNA here is from genome assembly GCA_013400655.1 of Mystacornis crossleyi. Classification (NCBI taxonomy): domain Eukaryota; kingdom Metazoa; phylum Chordata; class Aves; order Passeriformes; family Timaliidae; genus Mystacornis; species Mystacornis crossleyi. The sequence continues at coordinate 113,078 of VYZQ01002164.1, forward strand.
GTCACTGTAGCTTCATATTTATCTTTTTCTCTGATATTACTCATATGTGCTTGAACAAGGGGTTTATGATCTAATCTCAGAAAATAGAAATGAATGCCCTCCAGTCTTCTAACCTGTTCTATTGCTGACCCATTTAATATTTTCTCTTAAGGGAAAAGGTTTTAAAAACATCTAGACTGAACACTCAAAAGTGTAAGTAAATTTATAAACTATGAATATATTCTGCTTTATTGTAAACCCATTGTCATTATTTGATTTTTACATAGTTCAAATTTTTTCCTCCATAATCAACACAAACACATTTTAATTGGATATATATTTTTATATATACTTAAATATATAGATAACTTAGCTAAAGGGTTGCTGTACTTAGATCAGCATATTTAGCTTAAAAAAAAGAAGCAACAGCTTGAGGTTTTGCTTTTAATAACTGAAACTACTTTTATAAATGCACATAAAAGTAACATTTACTCTCTTGCAGTGGCCCAAAAAATATGGGAAAGATCACTGTTCCTCTGTAAAATGAAATTTTAGACGGTCTTGAGAACAATCAGACTGCTAATTGTGTTAAAGTACATGCAATAAATGGTTATGGTGTGCTATTTTGTTTTTATTGAAGACTAAGTGGAGTTTAAATTACCCCTTCAGATAGATAGCTTTGTTATGTTTTATTACATTTTTATATAAATCTCAGTAATTCTGTTTCTAAGGTGAAGATAAAGAAATTTTTATCTGTTTAGAATGCTACAAAGAAACAAATTCCTGCATATATTTAAATGACAGTAAATGAGGCATTGCAGAATCTCAGCAAAAACTCAAACGCTTGGTGATTTTGAGTACAACTGAGCTGGAAATTACACTCATGCCCTGTAGTTTCTGAAAGATGAAGATGTGCAAAAAAGATGGACACTTGCAAAAGTCTTGCAAGTGGTGCTATGGTCGAAGCAGACACCTGAAAAGAAAAACACCTGTGCGAAAGGCCATTTCTCTGCCTGTTTCAGCTCAGCACTTGATCCCTCACTAATGCTCATGACTGGTGACTCCCCAGCCTATGGTTCCTCTGAGACAGGTCTTTTCCAGTCTCTTGTCTGGATGATATACGCCTGTATTTACGGACACTGAAGAGTCGTGCTCCAGCCTTCTCTTGCTCAGCTGAATCCCTGAAATATAGAGCTTAAGAGCCAAGAAACTGTCCATCCTTTTGTCCTTACCTAGCTGCTCAGAAGGGAACAGCTTTAAAGATCATAAAGAAAAGTGTCTGTGCTGTAGGTGCCGAAGAGTCACCTGAAATGGAGGGCTGGACTCAGTCTCTTACAAGGTGTTGCCCTCCACCAGTTTGTTTTTGTGTGACTGTGCTCCAGGGCTGTACCAAAAATAACTGATAATCGAAAAATACTGATAATATGCTTCCAACTGTCTGGTTCAGGGAACTCCCCCTGGTGCTTTCCCATAGGGATGTTTTCCAGCTGGGAGCACAGTCCCAGGATGCCACCTTGTTGTTATCCATATAGAGATGCCTCTGCCCAAATTAACAGGGCCATATCCTGAAGTCAATAGTATGGATTTTATTTAACAGGAAGTCTGAGGGAGAGAAGGAAATAGGAAAAGGAGAAGGGGGGCAGGGAGAGAAAGAGAGTGACAGAGAGACTCTGTGGATCCTGACAGCATCCGGTAGATCTCTTTCTTCTGGTCTTCTTAGAGGGTCTCGTGTAACTTGGAGTTCAATGGGTTAATGTTTATTCAGGTACCTGTGGGAATGCCCAGGTACCTCCCATGGGAGGGGGGCAAGTTTTACACTGTCTTCTGCAACAGACTCTGGATCTGTTGCAACACTCGTGGATCACATGCAGTCCTCTGGTGAAAGGCCTCAGGAATGATTGGGTGGCTGTTCTTCGGGAGTCTTTGGTGGTTTATGACACCTTCTAAGACACGACAGCTGCCTCCCACAGCTGTGAATGTTCAGCGTGAATGTGACCTTCTGCTGGGAAAGACACTTCATACAAAGGAGGACTCTGCAGGGCCTGCTTCTTTATTGGGCTTGTAGCCTCTGGTGATGGGTGTTCACGCACTCTGTACCAGAGGTTTTGCCATCACACCCTCAAAAACTCTCTTACTCCCCCTCGGTTGAGGGGGAGAGTGTGTGCAATCCTGGCCTCAGCAAATGAGTCTGGGGGCTGTGGCCTCCCTGCAATCCCAACCAGAGCTGATTTGCAGCACAGCTGCTGGGTTTGGCTTTCCTTGTGGATACTTCTTCTCCCTCAGCCTTGTTTACGTCTCCCTAGGCCTGGGATAATTGGACAATAGTGTCACCTTTATCTTATCTCAAGTTCCTGTCAGGTGGCTTAACTCACAGTACAAATTCCTCTCAGGAGGCATTTTCAGGGGGCTGGGCTTCAGTGATCACAGCTTCTTCATACAGGTTGCCTCAAGTCTTTTGTCAGTCTTAACACTGTTTAAGGCAATCATGATTTTTAATTCTCTTACACATCTCACCACCAGCATCATGCTGATACAGCTGGACTCAGCTGGTACAGTGGCTTGTTGCTATCAAAAGGGAGATGTCTCCACTTTCCTTCTCTCTGGGTTTTCTGGCATTTCTTTCCTGCTGACTTTTGCACCCAAACGATCAGATAACAAACTCCTTTTAATTACTAAATGGAAAGAAAATTGAGTTGTGAAGAAAAGAAAAAGAAAAAGCATTTGTTGCCGTGTTAGTAAACTGAATTAGATAAACTAATAGTTACCAAACACGGAACATGGGAAGGGAAGGATGTGCATGGCTCGAGAAACAGAGAAAGAGGAGAAAGGAAGCGAGCTTTTTCTCTTTTCCACAGAAGTAGATTCCTAGCTTGTTTTAAGTTGTAGTTTGATTCAGCCGTAACATGAAATAGCACAGTTGAGTTTTTCCTTCTTTAGCATCATTAGGCTGCTCTCCACAAAGGAGGTTTAGAGATACAGTTTTCTGATATTCTCCTGCATTTTAGGCAGATATTCGTCATAGATACCTTTTGAAGGGATTTTAGAACATTAAAGAAACTAAAGTTCCAGACAGAGACTGCATCCTGCAATGAATTGCTTGATATTTAAAGAGACTTTAAATAAATTTCCCATCAAATCAGCCTCATTTAGTGAGTGGTGTCCAAAGCCACAGATCCTTGACACAAGCTAAACCATCAATTTATTTCTGATAGCTTTATAGCTAAACACAAAATTAATTCATATTTTTTCCCCTTTACTTCTCATTTCTTTTACTTCTGAAACATTTCAAGGTCAGCCTTCCTGTTATTTCAGGTAAGGTCAAAAAGAAGTGCATGGCCACTTCAAAATCAGAGACTGCATTTGCTGTACTAATCACAACTGCAATCAAACACCATCACTTAAATTCTGCACGTACAGACTAGAGAATTTCATGCTACTTTCCTTGAATATTAGATTAAAAACTGATTTTCATTTTACTTATATCCGCCAGATAGGAGGTAAACCAACCACAGATGAAACAATAAACAATGCTGATAGGTGAATTTTGAACATTGTGAATTTCTGGGTAATTTCTTTTGTTGTGTTTTAGGAATTAAATTTATGGAAAAGGTAACAGATCTTAGAAGTACCTAAACTGTTTTGTTTAGTTTTTTTAATCATATTTCTTTTTTCAATTTTTATGGACATAGAGACAACTGTATTAGATTGTGAACTCGTCTACTTCAGCTGGTGCCATGGATATAACCTAGGGAATAGATATAAAGCAAATTAAACACGTCAAATGATTTTTCACAAAGTAAAATCACAAAAGAACTTCTTTACTGCATGGACCTGAAAATACACACTCATGTATCTATACAAGGTTTTTTCTGAATTTTTTTTTTTTTCTGGTTGGTTGGGGTTTTTTATGGTCTGAGTTGGAAGGAATATTAATGATTATCTTGTTCCTATCCCCCTGCCATGGGCAGCAACACATTCCACTAGACCAGGCTGCCCAGAGCTTCATCCAGCATGGCCCTGAACACTTCCAGGGATGGGGCATCCACAGCTTTTTTGGGCAACCTGTGCCAGTGCCTCACCATCCTCACTGTAAAGAATGATTTCCCAGTATCTAATTTTAATCTACTCTTTCAGTTTGAAGCCATTCCCCCTTGTCCGGTCACTCCAGGCCCTTGGAAATAGTCTCTCTCCATCTTTCTTGCAGGCTGCCTTCAGGTACTGGAAGGCTACAGTTAGATCACCCCAAAGCCTATGAATTGTACAGTTCAGAATGAAAGACTGGTTTCAAAATTATTTAATTGTCAGAAATACACAAACTGTTCTTCATTAAAACAAAACAAACCAACAAAAAATACCCCCCCCAAAAAAAAAAACTAAAACCCCTCTCCCAAACCTAAAAGACACCTAAAATTATTATGTTAAAAAAGTTATTTTTTCCAACGACAGCTCACTATTACGTTGAAAAATTATCCTTGTGTTAGACAGAGGTTTTCATGGAGTGAGAAAGCATCTGCTTGACTGTTGCAGTGCATGTGATAGTAGCCACAGGGTCCATTCCAACGAATTACTGGTGGACACGCTCCCAAGGAAATGAGGTCTAACATCCAGTCACAGCGAGTTCCCATGTTCCCCAGGAACTGTTTTGCATACTATTCTGTCATAAGTTTAAGATTTCCCCACCCAGTTTTGTGTATGCCCTTATGTTTATGTATATCCCTAATGAAATATGTATAATTTCTGGATAGTTCTGCCGCATTCGGTACGCCATTTGTTAATTAAAACGAGACCCTCCCCTGAGTTTGTCCCATTGGATGTTTTCCTCCCCTGTCACCTCCCAGTTTACCAAACCCCATTGGTCGTTACCCTTTATTCCGCCTCTTTTCACTCCCATACTAAAATAGCCGTACGGGGTTATTCTTCTGTCTTCTGCTCTGATGTTTCACCTGCAGTAAAGGATTAGAAACCACGCAGGGAGTCCCTCCCTCGTCCTTTGCCTCTGCCAGCGCTCCTGTTACAGTCGGCTTGCAGCCTGCTCCTTGCAGGGAAGCCAGCTCCGCCTGCCGTACTGCAGCCAGGTCCCGTCCCCAGGGTCACCTCCGGCAGTGGGACGCTGCGCAGACCCCGGGCAGCCTGCGGTCAGCGGCTCTTGGCTCCCCTCTGCTACCCTCGCCGTAGGCAGAGCAAGAAGCATCATGAGGTAGCTGAGCTCCTCTGTGTCTCAGGGGAAAAAGTGTGTGTACAATTAGCATGGTTACCTTCTCTGAAAGGTAAATTATGGGTAGGAACCAGGAAAACACACCATGTAGCTGGATTGTGTAGACAGTCAACACTTTGCTGTGGTGCTTCAGTCAGCGGAAGAACGGTGGGAGGAGGCAGGATCCATGCCAGAAGACAGTGAGTGGGTCTGGGTGTCTCTGTGTATGTGTGTACATGTTTGTAGGGCTCTGGAGTGGTTAACTACACAGGGACACATTTTCCCTCTGTCTGATCAGTAGGTGGGGAGCATGGTTTGGAAAAGCGTACTGATCCTGAAATCTTAGTACTGTCCTACAAAAAAACCCCTACCTTACAAACTTCTCCCACATGTATTTTAACAGCTGATATCTCACAAACACTGGAGTGGAAGGTTAGTATTTTATGTTACCTGGAAACTGAAATTCCAAGCTAACTTGTGGAATTAAAATGGACTTACCTAGTTCTAACACTTCAGAAGGTAATGCATCTTCAGGCTGTGATGGTTTTCTAAGTATAGTTAGTTTCTGCTGTTGATTTTGAACCACCTTATTCCCAAATCACATCAGAAAAAGAAGAGAAAGGGTAACAAAACCAAAAAGCAATCATAATACAATTATCTTAAGGTCTGATCTCAAGTCTTTCTGACGTAAAAATAAATGTTTAAAGCTAAAAGTGTCATCCTCACTAGGTAGGGGAAAAAAGTCCCATTTATTGTAGTTTGCAGGATATTAGATCAGAACAAATAATAGCTTTGTGGTTTCTCAGTACTTTTTTGTCATAAAAGGAGTAATTACAGCATGAACTGGTCTTTTAGACCCAAGAATTTTTCCCACAAAAATGAAATAAAATAGAAATGAAAGCACTTTCTATTGGAAGCAACCTTTGAGCCTCTGCCTTAAAAGCTGTGGCTCCTGCAGACTGGCAGTGTCTGGGGCAGGCAGGCTGCACCCCTCCAAGGGGGAGCCAGAAGCCCTTCAGCATCCCTCTCTCCCAGACACCTGGGGACATGGGGACCAGGTGGGGCTGGTGCCTTCTTTGCTGGCAAGCAGTGAGATTTCATCCTGGCCTCAGCACAAGAGGCTAATAAGGCAATTTATAGCTTGCCATTTTTCATTGCTTTTAGTAGTACCTTTCAAAAACAAAGTGGCGTTTCTTGTTTATCTCTGTATTAGACAGGTAAATGCAGCAATATTGTTTTCTTCTGTCACAGAGGGATGTGCTGCTTACAAACATTAATGGTGTGACAAATGTCTCCAAATAAGGACTGAAAAATGCTATCTAACATGCAATTCTTCTTCATCTATTTTTTTTTTTCTCACCATTAAGGTAGCTTCAGAGTGGCCCAAGCAACTTCCAAATTTTTGTCAAATTCATTGACTAATTTGCATGAATCACAGAATCATTAAGGTTGGAAAAGACCTCCAAGTTCATCAAGTCCAAAATTACATGACAGTCAGTGCCACATGCAGTTGTTTCTTGAACACCTCCAGGGATGGGGACTCCACCACCTCCCTGGGCAGCCCATCCAAAGTCTAACAACACTATCCGTGAGGAAATTGCTCCTGGTGTCCAACCTGAACCTCCCCTGGTGCATCTTGAGGCCATTTCCTCTTGTCCTGTCGCTGGTTGCCTGGAAGAAGAGCCTGACCCCCACCCGGCTACAACCCTCTTTCAGGTAGCTGTAGGAGGGTGAGGAGAGCATGAAAACAAGTTTCAGAGCTTGCATGCTGTAATATTCTACTTCAAATTCCACTGACATCTGAAATAAAAGAAACTTTTAACAGCAAAAAGAGGAAGATACAGATCATTTTCTTTGGCATGAAATATTTTTATGTGGGCTCTCAAATGATCATACCGCCAAGTTAAATAAATAATTTCATATTAATAACCAGCTACCCTCCCACTCCAAGATACTCTGTTGTGAGAAGGAACAGGATAGAGAGATCAGGGTGTCAGCCCTCACCATGGTGCATCCCATCTCAGAAGGCCATGACAGCTGTGGAGTTTGAGATGTGTAGGTGCTTTAGTTTTTCTGTCTGCTGCTCCTGCCCTGACACAGCTGTGTAATCTAATGGTGCATGGGAATTTGCCAGCGTGGCTTCCACACATCACTGAATTTCACCTGTAAATGAATGCTTTCAGGTCATCACAGAAAGGGATATGGTTTGAAGAAGCCAGCCCTCCCTAGGATCCCTGAGGGGAGACAGGCACCTCAAGCAGCGTTTCACCATCAGAAGAGGATTTTGTGTTCTCCCCAGAGGGGCCATTTCTTTATGTAAGCTATAAAAGAAAGTCAGGGAGGCTATTCTGTTTAAGCTGCAGGTGCCACTTATAACTTCCCAAAGTTTTCTCTTTTCCCACCTGGAAACTATATTTATAGACAATAAATATTTAAAAAATGTTAATATTTTTCAATTCAAGATTTAAAAAAAAAAAAAAAGGTCAAAGCTCAAAAAGTTGTATCCACTGTGGAGATTTACCCTAAGTAAAGAGCAGAAGTGTCCAAGTACAATATATTCAGGAGAAGGGAGAGGCTGTGCATGTGGAACAACATGATACCTAATTCTTTTCTTTACCTTCTAGCTTACATCCTGTCCCCTTTTTTTATTACCAGTCGTGAGGTTTGTTCTGGCTGGAAGTGTGGCTGTGTATCCATTCACTGTTAGTATAAACAGGACTCCATCCAAGTCCTTCACTGACTCACAGTCCTTCATAACCTTGACAAGAAATAGACACAGGAACACCTAATAAATCTCAGGGAAGAGATCTGGCCTTGTTGATCCAGGCATACGGTGAGTTCCATTAATCACTGAAGGTCCAAATTCTCTTTAATTCCAGTTGTCCCACCATAGGTTGTTTGAACCAGGATGGAGGAGTGGCACTGCAGGATTGCTTCCAAGTTCACACTCAGTTGTCTGCACACTGCTGGCTCTGGCCTGAGCAATTCTCACATGGCAGAGGTCTTTTGGAAGAGGTTTCCTCCCTTTTGGCACAGGAGACCTGTCAGCAGCACTCAGTGATATCAGCTGCCACCCTTTCAGAGCCAGGTAGATGGCGTGTGGATCCCCTTAACTGCACAAATGGATCTGCTAAGAACTCCAAGCTCAAGAAAAGCTCTGTTGATCATTGTGCTGCATTTGCATAGGTTTTAGGACTCTCACTTTCCAGGGCAGCAAAATCAGCAACAAAGATGCATTTGAGAAAGGCACAAGCAGGACAGTGCTGTGTGTGCATTAGCACAAGAGCTCCTGATTAATGTCAATGAGTCTGACTTGGGTCTGTTCCAGCTCACACTGAGCAAGGGGGAATACTGCTTAATCCAAGGCTAAACTTAAAGATCCCTGTGCCTTCAGCAGTGATTATGGCTGATTTGTGTCTGTCATTTAATGCACAGGAATAATGAAAAATGGCACCTGTGTCTCTCTGCATTAGATGATTTGCAAAGGTCAGGTTCTTCTCAGTGGTCATTACCTAATTTGAGACAGAAAGGACAAAGGTAGTGTGTGTCTTAAATCTGTGATTTCTTATTCTTAACCTAGTAGCTCAGTGAAGCTTTAATTAGAGACAAGGCTATGCAAATTGCTTATCCTTATTTTCTTGTGTGACCTACAGCTATGTTCTTGAAATGAATGTTTGTGTTGGATTCATTGCTGCAGCTCTCAGCACTTCTTTCAGCTATCTCCTAGTGACAGTGTAGCATTCAATCAGTTCCATGACCCTCAGCTGCTCTAATGACAGGCAGATGTCCCCTTGACTCTGTTAATTCCTTGGACCACCTCCATCTGCCTCAAAAAGCAACCCACACAAAAATATCAAAATGAACTCCACTAGGGCTCCATGTTTTTCCATATCCACAGACATTTTTCTCTTTCTGAAATACATTGAAAAGGGCTGTCACAAAGCCATGAATACACTTGTATTTCTAAATTTGGCAAGACTATATCTGTAGTGCCATAGACATTAAACGGAATTTTCCTGTTTCTTTCTTCTAGCACATTTTAACAACACTAAACTTCATAAGGGACACTATACAGCAAATAATAAAGGAATCATAAGATGTATTTTTTTTCTAAGTCTTAAATTTTTAGCCTTCTGCAGTGTCTGATCTCTTAGGGTGATGGGAAACATGCTGTCACTGATCTGGTAGAGAGATTATCTCAGAGGTCTTTTCCAACCTAGTTAAGGCTGTGATTCTCTGGTTCTGTGATTCTGTGACAATAAAATCATATATTGTAAACACAGAATCATAAAATATCCTGAGTTGGAAGGCAGCCACCAGGATCATTGAGTCCAGCTCCTGGCCCTTCACAGGACATCCCGCCAATCCCACCATGTGTTTGAGAGCATTGTTCAAATGCTTCTTGAGCTCTATCAGGCTGGTGCTGTGACCGCTGCCCTGGGGAGCTGTTCCGTTGCCCAAGCATCCTCTGGGGCTAGAACCTTTTCCTAATATCCAACCTGCACCTCCCCTGACACAGCTTCAGGCCATTTCCTTGGGCCCTGTCACTGGTCAGCAGAGAGAAGTGTCTGCTCTGCAGTGTCTGCCCCTCCTCTTCCCCTCATGGAGGGGCTATGAAAATATCGTCCTGAGATGTATGAAATAGTTATGTATCACCTTCAGTGACTGTGTTTAGGAAGAGATAAGTGGAAAAATAAGAAAATAAGAATAAAAGATAAGAAAAATGTGATCGCATATGCTGCTACAGATACCTCTATGATGAATTGTCCAACTTTAAAGATTCAGAGGTCAGAGGCTCAGCTGAAGAAAACAGGCACAGCTCTTAGTAGACAAATATATACATCTCGTCAGGCACTATTTCCTGTTAATGAAGGTTTGCTTTTTTCCTTTAGTATTACACCTCTCTATTTTTCTTCAGTATTGTCAATAGACAGCTTTTGAAAAAAGAAAAAAAAAAGACTAAAGATTGCTGCTTTTGTTGTTTTACAACTCTATATAAATGTTAAAGTAATTTTTCTCTCCTTAAAGAGTTTTGCTGAACTCTAAAATTTAGAGTTTAGACCTCTAAACTTCGCTATGAAACTGGTGAAGTAACATTGCATAGAATATGACTATCTTATAACATGCCAGAAGAAAGAAATAACAATCTTTCTGAGTTTGTAATATAATATTTTTTATAATTAATTGCAAATGTATAAAATATTTTTCTGGCCTGAGTTTTGTTGTTTTCTGGCCTGAGTTTTGTTGAGATTGCTAGCTTGCTAGTTACAGTGCAGAAGTTTCTACTTGTGTTGAAGAGGAGCTGTCATGGCAGATTACTCCAGCATCCAGTTTAGAAATTGCTTACTGAAAAGATGAAATATATCCTGCTCCTTTCCCCACCGCATATCAAAATATATTTTTTGCATTGTGACAAGTGCTTTTAGTCAAAAACATCACAGTAGAAGTCAAAGGCTCTTTTTTTTTTTTCACTTGCTAATACTAGTACATAATGATTTTTATTACCTTTTTTTTTTATTTAGAAGAAGTGCCTAAAATTGAGTAGGCATTCAGTGATAGTGACAGTCATAAACCACAAAAAGCTCATCTTCTTCTTGACCTGCTTCATGTTCTGGGGTCTGAACTCCTCCCCCAGCGGTTACTCTGCATTTCACAAACACACAGTTTCCTATATCGTCTCACAGAGCTGCGGTTTCTTACTTGAAATCTGCTATTTATCTCTGACAAGTACCTTGGCCCATTCTCCACACACCACCCCCATCTAATAACAATTCAACAAAAATAAATAACACCTACTGCAGTACCAGTGACAAAAAAGTCTGTACATTCATGCCATAGGTTCAGGATCAGACCCTGATGATATTTATTGGAAAAGTCTCTTTCAATTTTGATCCTATTTGCTCATTTTTATGGGTTTTATTTTAGATTTCATTAAACATATATAGTGAGAAATTTTATTTTCTAGTTATAAAGCATTAAAACACATTAGATAGCAAAAACTGACATCAACAGCAGCTGTCCTGCATTTTGGTTATCTGTCACTCATCCTGATTCCTTCTGTCACATTCTGGAAGGTGAAATCACTGAGTTATGCTCAGTCGATGAGGACTGGGTATGTTAATGCACAGAAGAGAGAAAACATTCAGGAATATGTTCCCCTTAGATGTTATTCCAGGCATGAAAATAAGGAAGACCTCACATTTTCTTGCAGAATTCACAGAAAAATTGCACTGCTGCACATAGCATAAGAAGATAAATTATCCACCAAACTAGTTAGAAAAAAATGAATAAGTGGAACTACTATCAGAGTTGCTCAGGAAATGCTATTTGCATTTAAACATTAAAAGTCCTGAAAAGTTTGTTTATATTATTTAATTTAAAAGGTTGTTTGCTTTTTCAAAAAAAAAAAAAATTGAAGTCCTTGACCATATAGATGATTTTTTAAAAAGCCAATTTTTGTTTTTAAAATTAATGAAGAACACTTTGCAAATACTAATTTGCACTTAGATTTAATTTAGATGGAAATGGTGGCCAGGAAATACATGGAAAATTTTCAGCAGGTATAGAATATAGAGGATACGAGGTAGCAACTTGTTCTTCGTTGGTAGTTTCTGCTTGTTAATAAAAGAGGACAACTTCCTCCAGCTGCATGGAGGCAAGAGAGATGCAGCCCTTTATGTACGTGTTACTGAATGACTTGGAGGGGTTTTGTTGCCTACATTTTGTCATGTCACTCTCCTGCGTTACAGGGAAGGCTTTAATACCCACCAATCATCTGCTTACTTCTGAAACAGGGCCTTTGCTAGCAAACATGAACATGAGGCAGCAGTGCCCTGGCAGCCAGGAGGGACATCCGTGTCCTGGGGGGCATCAGGCACAGCATGGCCGGCCGGGCAAGGGACAGGATTGTCCCGCTCTGCTCTGCACTGGGGCGGCCTCACCTCGAGGGCTGGGGGCAGTCTTGCGTGCCACAAGATAAAAAAAGATAAAAAGATGTTAGAGAGCATCCAAAGGAGGGTCACAAGGATGGTGAAGGGCCTTGAGGGGAAGCCGGATGAGGAGCAGCTGAGGGCACTTGGTCTATTCAGCCTGGAGGAGACCAAGGGGAAACCTCACTGCAGTTACAATTTCCTTGTGAGGGGAAGACGAGGGGCAGGTGCTGCTCTCTTCATTCTCGTGCCCAGTGACAGAACTCAAGAGAATGGCCTGAAGCATAGCCAGGGAAGGCATAGCCCGGATATCAGGAAAAAGTTCTTCACCTAAAGGATATTTGGTCCCTGAACAGGCTCACAGGGCAGTGGTCACAGCACCAAGACTGGCAGAGTTCAAGAAGCATTTGGACAATTCTCTCAAGCACATGGTGAGATTGTTGGGGTGTTCTGTGCAGGGCCAGGCGTTGGGCCTCTCTTACATCCCTTTCTGTCAGAATCCATGCTCCACCTTTCCAAATGTCCACTAACAGGACAAACTTACATGACCACACAGCTGCAGTCATGCTACAACGCCCTCTTGGACCTTTTCCTTCCTTCTCCTCCCATTAGGTAGTACCTGAAAACTCAAAGTAGATGTGAGGGTTTGGGTCTGCTCTCATGTGTCCTGGCTTGATACGTGGCATGGGAAATCCGTAAGGCTTACCTAAAAATGAGGTTGGAATGGCTCAGTACCTGATCCTCAAAGAATGTACAATTACTAAGATTAAAACCTGCTTTCACAGTAGTGCACTGAACATGATTTGCACTGGCAAGTTAAACATGTTTTAGCCTGTGTTGGGACACTGAAAGCAGATTTCAAGAGTTGTTCTTGCTTCCTTCACCAACAGACTCTAGTGGATGTGATCAGTGAATCACACAAGTGGTGACCAGTGATTCTGGGATGAATCACTACCCTGGGTTTTTTGAGGTTGTGGTCCATCATTTTGGGATGCTGGTACTTTATTTTTTTTAAACCCTTCTCTAAGACCAACCCTTGGTTTTGAAGACAGAATAATTATTTTCTTATACAGTAGTAGAGTATTTGAGAAAAACTGAATTATTAGTTACTCAACTGGCAAATTGAAGATAATCATATAGTTGCAAGTCATTAACAATTTAAAGCAATACTGAGTATTAATTTATTACTAAGAAGGAAAAAGTGTTTTTCTGTTCTGAAAAGGACCTGATTTTATTTTTTTTAAAAGTCTTAGTGTTTATGTAATTTCAAAATTTCGTATCTTTGTAATATATTTCATCAGAAGTACTTTATGAAAAAAAAAAACCCAAACCATACAAGTTCATACTCCTCAAAAGCGTGCATAATCTTCAGAAAAACAGAAAAAGAAACAAACAAACAAAACCCCAGTAAACCCAAACCCCCCTAGTTTTATGTGTTTGAATTTGGGGTCAAAAGTAGTGAATAGAGGAGAAGAGGAAAAGGGAAGGGCTTTTCAGCAGTTCTAACATACACTGGAAGAGATTGTCTATATAGTGAAAGGCACAAGATAAATGTATTTCTCCCATGCCATAAAGAAAATGTCATTAAAAGTTTGACAGAGAATCAGTCAGCTGGTAGCTAGTATTGAATTCAAAGAATTATAATTTTCTGCAGTTGTCATTATAGGTGGTGTTGGGAGCTCCTAATTATAATGGAAAGAATTGATGTAAAATAAACATTTTTCTCATTTTGGTAAATTAAGGACATGTGCTAGGGCATATCACTGAGAAAATTTAGGAAAAAGATGCCCATTCCAAAAATTGTATCATCCATATACACTCATTTTTCTCATGGTATTCAATGTTGATGGAGATCAGACATTAGACTACGCTGTCTATTGCAAAATGACAATCACTCTGCACTTCCTTGAGAGAATAGTTTGTAGAACTAGTTGTTTAACCTTTTCTATTGGTATGTTTTTGACTGATGTCTATCTTCACTTTTAGTTTCCTTTGGTGATGTAAACAGACATGACACTTTCAACTTGATAAAATATAGTGAATTAATGTTCACAGCACACAGTTTATAGTTAGACTATTGATAAGGCCCTGGAAAAAGGTGTAGCACACATGACAGCTGCTATCATATTTTGTCTGAAGTAAAAACCTTTTGACCTCTTATGCTGCTCCCTGTTTTTCCTCATTCTTCCCAGTCTAGTTGTAATGTTCTTGTTAAACTGTGCAGTGCATTGTTAAGTGTTTCACCAGAAAATAAGTTCAAGTGTCTATTTGCCACTGCAGCATCACCAGTCAGAAAGGATTGGTCACAGCCTGTTCTGACAAAGGTCAACAAACAACTCAACCACCAAAAGGAAGTTAAGACCTCTTCAGGGAAGTGTATTTCCCTGAGGAAAAAGACAAAGACAGCTACCACTGAAAGAGGAATTGACTTTCTGCAATCATGGTAAAGGCTCAGATAGTGCTATGATGTTAATTTTTCTTTTGGAAGCGCTGTGTGCAGGGTCAGGGAGCGACACTTCGGGATAACATCTGGCTATGAATTTCCAGTCTGAGAGCAAGTATATGCTTGATGGCTTTGGGCCAGTTGACACTGGCCACACATCTGTGACTTATCCAGCCTGCAGTGGGAAGTGGAGCCAAAGGCCAGGGTGAATTGTTAGCCTGGCAAGGGCAACATTTTCTGACTGTAAAGCAGAGACATATTCTAAGGCCTGATGGCCAAAAAATCCTTCAGGGGCTTGAAAGAATTTTTTTTTTTAGCACAGTGGAAGGGATAGGTTTTATCAGAGAAGAGAGTTTCTCTTATCTGCCAGGGAAGAATATATTTAATGCAAATTATAACAGCAGACATTGTAAATTACCAAAACTAGCAAAGAGTTCCCCACAAGAATAGCAATTGCACTGTAGCACAAAGGCAGATGCTATTTGTGAAAACAGATGCCAACTAAAAAATCACTAATAAGAAGCAGTTTTTCTTCTCCAAGTTGCCCTTCAGCTTGCACAATATCTCAGATTGTATTGTTTTCAGCTAGATCACTTGAGAAATAAAGAGCAGTTTATGTAATTCATCCTTTATTGACATAGATTGTGTAATCAGCAGACCTATATTAAGAAATAGTTTTCAACATTGCGTTTACACACAAATAAAATTAGACCGACTAAAACAAAGATAAGCAAATAAAAATTAATTAATTCTGTCAATGAAATGACAAAATAGACAACCTTCTTGGTAAAATTGCAGCCGTAGGTGATGTTTTAATAGAATTAAAGGACAATTTGAGAAAATTATTTTGCTTTGTCTCAAGAAACAGGAACAACTAACATATTCTCACTGCCATTTTCCACTGCATATCTAGAGGCTGTCTTAAAAAAAGAGGCAAAAAAATAAATAGCATGTTTAATTGGTTTTTTTTTTGTAGAGGTAGAAAAGGAGGGTTGTTCCAAATTAAATATATATATATTATTGTGGTGTTTATGTCTAGAGTCAAAACCGTAATCTTTTTCCTCAAAATAAAGTGCCATTTGATGTAATGAAAGTTATGTTTATTAGCTATAATACCAGAGTTCAAAAAAATCTAGAGCAGCCTTTTTCTCACAAACTGAAAAATAAGTTTTGCACAAGTGGGCTTTCTGTCTCTGAGATATGTGAAAATAAGGGAAAGTACTGAAGAAGAAAAAGCACTCTCTGAGCAACTATTATCTACAGGTATAAAAATATGAAATGCCTTATAATGTGTTTGAGTGTTTGGGAAACATTTTATTGTGATTAAATTTAGTCTAAGCAAAAAGGAAACATTAAAAAGTGTCTGCAGGCTTTTTTGTCTCTTTAAATCTACTTTTCGCACTAATGGGCACACAACTATACCATTTCCTAATGTGCGTTCTGGTTTTGGATACCCTTATTTGTTCAATATAGCTAAACATCACTTCATATTAGTTTCAACTGCTGAATACAAATATTATGGCTAAATGCCTGTGCTTCTAGAAACAGGGTTGTGAGACCAATCATTGCAGTTCCTGTTTCTGGCATATTTCAACTCTCATAAGTCAACTCCGTAAATCTTAGAACAGTTTCTTTTCCCTTCTTTTTCCTCTATAAAGTAAGAATATAATTGCCATTTTTATTCCCTGCTCCATAATAACTGTCATTGGGTAATGGAAGAATCAATCAAACATCTTTTTTTCATGTCCCTGCAGCAACAGAACTTTATTATTTTTTACTTCACTGACACTGAGAAGCTTGAATCAATATTGACAAAACATCAAATCGTTTTGAAAAGTTTAGCTATGATGTTTCTCTCAACTTAACCATTTCACATCTGTCACAAATGTGAAGAGTGAAGTCCCAGTCTTGCTTTCAGACATGCGAGTCCCTAATGTAACTCACATTCTGGTGAAGTATCTGCAGTGAAAACAAGGTCATGAGACAATGTCAAGATTTCCCTCGTTAATAATAGTTATTTAGTGTGTTTACAATCTCTCTTTTCCCTCTTCTCCACTCAACATATGCCCTCCCCTCAGTGGTGTCACTACTGTAGCAATGCCTTCTTATGGGGGACTGAGAGAATGGATGCTTGTTTATAGTCAGAAATTCCAATATTAAAAGCTTTTTGAATCTCTTCCTGTAGAATTCTTCTAGCAGCCACCTACACTGAAGTTGCCTTCAATAGTGAATTTCACACTCTATAGGAAGAAGTGGTGGTGGTGAAAATACCCACACACAAGTCTGCCAGGATTTCAGACATGAATAGCCCTTAAGATGGGTGTTGTGCCTCTCCAGTACTCTTACAGACTTGTTGGAGATGGTTATACAGGTCAGGAGTGGTGACAAGATACGCAATATTTTTATAACAAGGTGACTACACTAAACCTCTGCCCTGTGGGCTGCAGCCTTCAGTACCACCCATCCTCTCTGTGCTGTTACCCAGTGCTTAAAAGGCATAAAAGGCGTCCTTACCTTTGAAAGAAGTACTAGTAAATCAAACTGCCTTTTCTGGTTATTGACTTAGCTAATCTCTACCTGAAACATTCCACACAAGGCCTGCCTGTTTAACTAGATAAGCTCTAAAACAATCAGGTTAACAACCCCATGCCCCGGAGAGAGCACGTCTGACACAAACGCTCATACACGTGTGCACAAACACGTACATCTGAATACTGAACCAGTTGTGCAGTCATGACGCACGTAAAATGAGGATGTGTTCGGCAAATGGTGGAGGCAGATACAGACATGATTAAAAAAAATGTATATATGTGGCCACCAGGATAACTGAAAATGTGTTACAAGGAGTTGATCTGCCTTGTGGTAGTGGTGTATACAGTTGGTCAAAAAATGTATACATTCAATTAATGAAGTTTTCCTCCCTTTTTGTTTCCTGAATCATAAAATCATTAAATTCTAGAATTATTACGTTAGAAGACCTCCAAGTCAGTGTTCAGTGAAGGAGCAGACGCAGTACTTTACAATATGTCTTAGCGGGCACAGTTGGGATTCAGTAGAAGGCTAGACTTGAGGGTCTCGGAAGTCTTTCCCAACCTTAATAATTATATAATTTCCTAATTTTATGATTAACCCAAAACTGCCAAGTCCATCACTAAACCATATCACTAAGCACCACATCCATACATCTTTTAGTTACCTCCAGGAATAGTGATGCTGCAACTTCCCTGGACAACCTGTTCCAATTCTTGACCAACCTGTCAGTGAAGAAATTTTTCCTAATATCCAGTCTATACCTCTCCTGATGCAACTTGAGGATGTTTTCCCTTGTCCCATTGCCTGTTACCTGGAAGAAGATGCTGGACCCCATGAGTCTGTAACTTCCTTTCAGGTAATTGTAGAGAGAATGAAACTGTAGGAATTGAAGTCTCCTTGTATGACTCCTGGAATGATGGTTCTTTCAATAATTTATCTATAACTGGTGCAAAATACTAATTGTCAAAACTCCCAGGCAGGTCTGGTTTGTATGGAACAGGTGAGAAAGTCAGAAGAGCATTACACGTTCAGCAGTCTTGTAAAGTACAATGTCTTAGTTTACACATGTATTTGTATTGGTTCAGGGGATGTTCTGGTGGGGTGCCACGACCTTCCAAACTGACTCCAGCAGAAAGTTGCTTGGCAGAGCCACTGAACTCACACAGACACACACACACACCAGATAGCCTCTTCGACAAATCAACAGCAAAGAGGTAGGAAGGGTGACGCTGGCCGCCCGGAGGCCAAGCAGGCGTCTTGCTGAGGCATCCTGGTCAGGGGCAAAGCCACAGCCAAGCAGACAGATCTCCTGTCACTGCTCAGGGCTCCTGCGTGGAGCAAGCAGCAGTCCGGTGTAACACAGTAGCGAG
>VYZQ01002165.1:1339-17248 GCA_013400655.1 Mystacornis crossleyi
GGCTGGCCTGGCCAAACCAAGCCGCGGACTGGCCAGCATGGAGTAGGAGTGGCTAGGATCTTGCTAAGCTGAGCTGAGAGGGGCCGTGGGTCCCCATCAGGCTGAGATGGAGCAGAGTCATGGCCCAGCCCGGCCCCACAGATTCGCACAGGCAGGGCCCAGCCCACCGGGCTGAGTGGGCCCTCAGTTACCTGTGCCCACTGGAAAAGCAAGAGAGAGCTTCCCACCTTGTCTGTCTTTAAATGATGTTTTTACAGAGGTGTAACCAGCTTCTGAGTGGCGTAATAGAGCTGTCAATATTCAAATTAGTCAATTGATTGGTTCTGTTAGGTTCTGGAGGAAGTTACAACAGCTCCCTGCAACAAACATCAGTTCCTCAGCTGGTGGAATAATTTTTTTCCCTTAACTAAAACTTCAAACTCTGCTAACCCATGACAGTACCTCAATCCCTTAGCTTTTTTTTTCCCTAGGGAAAAAAAAGTTGTTATTTTCATCTGTGGTTATTGTAACTGTAGAGTAAATTCTGCATTATTGTTGTAATTATCAGCTGAATTGCAATTAAGAAAACCTTTTTTTTTAACCCAATTTTCTGAGCTAGTAAGTACACAAAGCTCCTCAGCACTACTAAGGATTAAATAGGCTGGATGGAAAATGAGGTTCTCAGTGGTATTAGATATTATGGTATGCCTGAAGGAAAAAAATATGGTTTGATTGCTACAATGTTACAGTAAGAAAAATATTTAATAATAGGCAGTAAAAGTGCTGTTTCCTTTTAGAGTTACGAGATGTGCTGAAGTAGGTTGTTGATCTTAGCTATCAGCTTCTAATCATATACAGAAGCAAAATGTGAGAACAAAACCTACCATGCAAAAATCAGCATTGTGAGAAATTTATGGAAGGCTCAGTTGCAGAGTATTTGAGTATTGTGGGTGTAATAGTCCATAGAGTTCTGCTGCTTTTACCCTGTTGAGAGATGCAAGCTGAGGAGCACATGGTGTTTACCCCATCATAATGTTTTCAATTTTCTAAAATCAACATTTTAAACTAAACTAATTGCCATTATAATCTTTTACTTACATTTATGGTAAATTGTTCATCATCACATACCCATTAGGGTATGATAGGGTATGTAGTGTTGTTTTGTGAATTTTGGAGTTTTTTATAATATTTTATTGAAGTCAGGTAGAGTTTTAACTGAAAAAGGTGACAAAACAGTTGGGAAACAGGTTTAAACCTCTGTGGGTTTTCCCTATGTAATACTGAAATGAGGGATGTCCTTTCTGTTTCTTAATAGTATCTCAACTTAACTCACAGGTGTTATTGAGAGTATTGCTGTTAGTTCAGAGGGGGCATTATTCTGTTCAGTTGGAGATGACAAAGCAATGAAGGTGTTTGATGTAGTCAACTTTGACATGATCAACATGCTGAAACTTGGGTAAGTTACTTCTTGAAAGTGTTCGTTTGAGATTGAAAGTGGGGATTGTTTTGCTAAGAAGTAAGTCAATAATTTGAGGTTCTTGAGTTATTCCCTTCCCCCCATGCCCCAGTCAGATGAAGCTGAGTAAATTGCATTGTCTGAAATGAATCCAATGGCTAGAGACTGCCTGACTAATAGGAAAAATTGCGACTATAACAGTAAAAGAGAGCAGTAGGAAAGTCACTTCCTTGGTGTTAAATATTATGCACAAAGATGTGGTGTTTCTCCAAATATTTAGGCATAATTTCTTTCTGTTGTTTGGCACTGATTTTTAAAATTGCAGTCCACTAATAGTTCATTAGAGAATGGATTTGGTCTGTGTGTATTGTCTTATTTTTTCATAGGGATGCAATTTCCTTCTTCCGTGAGAAGAATGTTGTTGTTTTCTTTAATCTTGTAGCATTTCTGTCATTATGCAGTATGTAGCTAAAGGATCTGGGAGAAATGGGAATGGATGTTACTGGAATTATAACAATACCAGAGAAGAACAAGCCGCACACTGTTAAAAGGGTGGATTTGAAGGGCTGGAGGATCAATGAATGCTGCATCATGAACAGTAGAAATACTGATTTCTCCATAAGCCTTTGAGAATTGGAATACATATTCTTCATGGTCTACTATGTACTGGTTAATTTTGAAACTGAATAGAAGTATAAACACAGGGAAAAAAGCTTTTACATAGGAATGTCTAATAAAAGCTTATGCTATCTGCTTTGCTAGTTATAGTTTTAGTATCATCTTCCAGATAATGTACTTCGCCTATATGAATTTTTTCCCTCTTGGTTCTCTGTTCTGGAAAAATTTCATTTAGGCTTAGTCTTTTGGTTTTGCTGTTATTTTTGACTTAGCAGCCCTATACTGTTACTACATAATTGGTAAAATCATAGAAAAAAGAAAATAATATTCAAAAAACCACCCCTGATCTGCAGAGCTTTCTAGCTCTAACTGGTCTCTACAGTGTGGCTCTTTGCAAATCCCCATGCTTTATGCTTCCATCAGTGATCTGAAGAAGGTTGGCTATTTCTGTGGAGATTTCATATTTATTTATTTAATCCTATTCTTTCTAATGAAACTGAGATGAAGTGTTTGTTTCTCTTTACCAACAGACATTGAAAATCCAATTTATTAGTGTCTGTCATAATGTCAGAATATCATCAGTCCTTCAGCATCTATTAGTTTGATTTGTGAAAGGATACTAAACATGACTTTCCTATGGAGACTATAATTTTCTTGATGTTTGCTGTTTCGTTTGAGTTTGGTTTTCAGAACCTTTGCTTACAGACTTTAAAACAGACATAACTTACATTATTGACTGTATCTCTGGCTTGTTTTGTTTGTAGAGTACGCTTTTACAAGTAGCAAATGCGTTCCTTCTTAAATGCATTCACAACCCTTATTGAATATAGGGGGATTGTCTTAATTTTGTTTATATCACTTCTTGGGGTTTTTGTTGTTCTGTGGGTTTTTTTTCTGGCAAGATCTACTTTTGATGGTGAACTTTTCCATAAATGTATAAGTGAGGTGCAGTTGTCTTAATTTCTACTGGGTCATTACTGACTTAACAGATGGAAGAGAAATGGTGTTGACTCATGTAACTTGGGTACCATTCATTAATGCCACATGGGCTTTTTGTCTGGATTTCCATCCTCATTCCTCCTTTTTACCTGCTTACTACTTTGGCTGTCACAGCCTCTTTATAAAACAACATGGAAGTAACAGAAATTGGTAGTCATCCACTGAATGGTATTGCTTGGTAAAGCTTGTCTATAATATGCTGAGTATTAGCAAGATATGTATTAGCAAAACTAGTAGATAAAGTTTAACATTTGCTTCTGATGTTTGATTTCAAGTTTACCCATAACTTGACTCTTACCTGATTGAAACCATTCCTTATTTTTAAATTTTTTTTCTTTCTCCTCTTTGTTGCAGCTATCATCCTGGCCAGTGTGAATGGGTATATTGCCCTGGAGATGCTATATCTTCTGTTGCAACATCTGAGAAAAGTACAGGAAAAATATTCATATATGATGGACGAGGAAATAACCAGCCACTTCATGTTTTTGATAAACTCCATATGTCCCCGCTTACTCAGATACGCTTGAACCCTGTCTACAAAGTAGTTGTGTCTTCTGACAAGTCTGGAATGATTGAGTACTGGACTGGTACTCCTCATGAATATAAATTTCCCAAGAATGTGAACTGGGAGTATAAAACAGATACTGATCTATATGAATTTGCTAAATGCAAGGCTTACCCATCCAGTATAAGTTTTTCACCTGATGGCAAGAAAATGGCCACTCTTGGGTCTGACAGAAAAGTTAGAATTTTTCGTTTTCTAACAGGAAAGCTCATGAGAGTCTTTGACGAGTCTCTGAGTGTGAGTTTTGTCTTGTTTCTCTTTCTTTGAAATGTTTTCTGTACTTATTTGAATTTGTTTGCCAGCACATTCACCTAAGCTATCATTTATTTTTAAAGGCAGGCTTCCTTCCTATATTTTTCTTGCAAAAAAGGCCTTCTGTGTTCTCTTGCTTGTCTCTTAGATTGCTTTTCCCCAAATGAATATTTACTGATTTATGTTACCTACATCATGCAAGAGCGTTGTTGATTTTCATCTGTATTTTCATGCTGCTAGATTACTAGAAAGCAATTACAGAAAATACCCATTTCAAGTAACATCATAATAATGAATTAAATTTGTCACCTTCTGAGGAATTCATTAGACAACTGTGCTCTTTCATGTGCCTAAGCCTAGCCTTAAAACACACCTATTGTGTGATTAAAATAAAGAATTACTTGTGTATATTCAAATCCTTCAGTTAAGTTTGCAGTAATCTCACTTGAATTCAGTATTTTCTAATCATGTGAATCAGTGTTTTTCTGGATAAAAAGTTTAAAATATGTTAATATAGTAATGCTGGGGTGTTTTTTGTAGATGTTTACTGAACTTCAGCAGATGAGACAACAACTGCCTGACATGGAGTTTGGCCGACGTATGGCAGTTGAGCGTGAGCTGGAGAAAGTGGATGCAGTAAGATTAATTAATATAATTTTTGATGAAACGGGACACTTCGTTCTCTATGGAACAATGTTGGGCATTAAGGTCATAAATGTAGAGACTAACAGGTAAGTTCCAGTGACACATATTGAGATAAGTTTCTGTTTTAAAGGCTTTATTCAGTCAAATTTATAGCATATTTAAAACTTGATATGACTGTGGAGGCGTCTAATCTTTTTGTGTTGTTGTTTGAGAGCCTTACATTAGACTGTAGAGAAGGTACTCGCATTCTTTGTAAAGAGTCATTGCAGAGTAAAGCTTAGTCAAATGAGGAGAAAACATGGCGAGCATGTATGTATTGAAAATGTGTAATTAATGAATTAGTCTCTGGCTAACTGGATGGGATAATGTTAAATAAAAGTGGATCATTTAGTTGGGATTTTTTTACGTAAGAAGGCTGACTGGTAAATTAAGGTAGCAAGTTTGAATAGAGAAACATCATAGAAATGATTAGTAAGTAATGGTTTTGAGAGGATTTTGAAATTTTGCATTGTCTTGGTTTGAAAGACAGGTGTCTGCTAAGGAAGGCAGGAGCCTCCNAAGGCACATTAACAGAAGATTGTCTTGAGGGAGGAGGCAGGGAACACTGATAAAAATTATAATGGAATACAATGTAACCTAGGACATGCATTTAATCTAACAGTCAGAAAGGAGACATTCTCTGACTGTGAGCAGCTGACAGTTATACCTCTTTACATCTGGTACTTCAGGTGTATTCGTATCTTGGGAAAACAAGAGAACATCAGAATGATGCAACTGGCTTTGTTCCAAGGAGTAGCCAAGAAACATCGTGCTGCGATCACTATAGAGATGAAAGCATCTGAAAATCCTGTTCTCCAGAATATTCAGGCAGATCCAACAGTAATCTGCACAGCTTTTAAAAAAAATAGGTTTTACATGGTATGTGTGTGTCGTTTCTTTTTAAATAGCTCCATTCTTGTATTGATGTTCTCCCTATGTTATTTTTTGTTTTTCTCCTTACACCTTTCTAGTGCTTTTTGTCTTGAGTGGTTGCAAACTCAGCTTTTACAATGGAGTCCCTTAATATTGCAAGTATGTTCTAGAATTTTTATCTAGAACTATCTACACATTAGCAAGAAATATCTTTAATTTTTTCATAAATTTTTATTCCCCTAAGAAGATTATATACTTTTGCTCTAGTTGAAAAAAGAATTAAGGAGGAACATTTTAAAAAAACTAACCAGGTCTTATAAAGAAACAGTAATTAACTGTAAGCATAAAAAATATAATAGAAAAAAATTTCAGACCAGCATTGGGACTTGAAAACACTAAGGACATTATAGGCAACTAAGAAAGACAGGAGTCATCTTCCTGTTCACCGTTTGTTTTTTAGGTGAGATGGAACCGAACAGGAAAGTAATTTCGGAGTGGTTAGTAGCTGATTTGAGAAGTCATAGCCGTAGAGGTTACAGATTGGCCTGTCTGTTATGCCTTAAATTTGCTGTGTTTCTGTGGTTTTATATTAATGCAGTATTGGAATAACAGGATTTATTTTAACTAGGTAGCACAACTAAACCTTTTGGCATAAAACCTGCCAATTTTGTCTGAGTATAGCAGAATAACCTGGTATTCTCCACCTCTTTTTAAAGAAAGATGCTGAACTAGTGCGGACTCCTGTTGTAAAGAGGAAAATTTAAAGAAAACAGATAATAAAAATTTCTTGGATTTGCATGTAGTTTTACTGGAATTTGTGACTGTGGAAATGCTGGTAACAACATGGAAATGCAAGGATAGACTGTCTATGAATTGTCTCTGTACATTTCAAATTGAATTGGGTGTTCAGCATGTTGAATAATGACATTGATGTGTCGGGTGTGTATTTTAAGAGGAAAAAAGAAAGAAGCAGTTAACCTTCTGTTCTTTTGTGCTTCAGTTTACTAAACGTGAACCAGAAGACACAAAGAGTGCGGATTCTGATAGAGATGTATTTAATGAGAAACCTTCTAAAGAAGAGGTCATGGCAGCCACTCAGGCAGAAGGTCCCAAAAGAGTGTCAGACAGTGCCATCATCCATACAAGCATGGGAGATATTCATATCAAGCTTTTTCCTGTTGAGTATGTATTTGCTTTTCTTTTGGGTCATGTTGGTTTTGTTGCTGTCTTCTGTCTGTTGTGGTTGCAGTATCCAAGACTTATCTCGTGCTAGAAACAATTATTTTCTTCCCCTTTGTCTACCATCTTTATTTCCTGACAGTTTCTTAATACACCAATGTAGGAATGTGACTCTTGACAAACATACACAAATAAAGCAGGGTAAAAGTAGGACTAAATAACTGTCTGGGGCACAGGAATTTTTGAAATTGTATTGGGTTTATTTAGTTATTGGTTCAGGGATGCTATTCCTTTCTTAACTTTTGTTCTTGGACAGGTCATGATAATCTTCTGTGTGAGCTCTGTATTGTAAGGCAATGCTGTTTGCATCAATCTTGAAAAAGAATGATGATGTTGGCAGCTGCAGTAGATTGGCAGCAGGTCTGTGCAAGCCAGAAGAATAGTAGTTGCAACTTCCAAACGTGACCAGTGTACTACACTTTGTTATTGCAACTCCTTTAAATGCAATATAACATTTATACCAGCCTATAATACTAGTGTTGTGTATATCCAGAACCAGTCAAAGACTTGAAAAGTTTTATGCATGGCAATTGCTAAAATCAGTGTGTCATCATCTCTCCTTTGTGATGCAAAAATTGCAAATATTCTGTCATTTAACAGCAAATTTATATAATATATTGCTATACATAATTAGACACGTACGCTGTACATATTTAAAGAAACCTAAATCATGCAGATGTACTCAGTGCTTCTCCAAAAACAAATTTCATGTTTGGACCTAAGCACAGGTGAGGCAGTCTCAATTCTACGCTGTAGGGCTACCAGACTTTTACTGCAGTCTTCATCGCTGACTCCTGGCATCAGGCTCCAGTTTCTGGAATTTATAATTATAACATAAAAGTTGCAGTAATGGTGCAGTTCTTGCCAATGAGTGACAGGCCAGGCTACATTTTTTTTTTTAATTGTCATGCTAATGTGTCATATCTGCACGCACAGTATTGGAAGGTGCTTCACTGCAATGTTTTGCATGCAATTTTAAGTTAAATACAGTATTACCAGCATTGGTTATTGTTAGGTTTGTCCTTTCTGGTTGTAGTATTTTCTCCCAGCTGAGTTTTAACTTAAAATCTCTTTAATGTGATTAAAACTTTAAAGAAGGGCATATAGGATATGGCTCTGTGCGCCCTTGAATTCTTTTGGTCATTTTATTGTGAAATAAAGTGAATGACTACGTACTGCTCAGCAAGACCTGGGACTATAATCTTGTCTATTCCATTAGTCATGCAACTGGTGCTCTTTTTCAGGAGATAGCTTAGAGCATCACTAAAACCCAAGCTAATGTTCCTTTTCACAATTAGAGTAACTCTATAGGTGTGGACTCAACAAGGCCATATTCTCCTCATTGGGAGAATGTGTGACTGTGTAAACCTATCAGTGTAGATCTTCTCTGGCTACTAATTGTTGTTATTATAGCAGAACAGCCAATGTGAAAAAAATTCACCATGGTAGTAACTCTCAGAAATAAAAAATCAAATCACAAAGGTGAAGTAATTGGCCCTTTTTATGCAGCAACAATAAGATTCCATCCCTTCACGAAACAATGTTGGTGAGTAGTTTCAGAGAAGGATAACTGACCCTACTGACTGCAAGTTCTATAGTGATGAAACATTTTATTTTACATTTTTACTTCTTGCATGCAACACTTGACACCTTTGCATGTATATCTTAAAAGAAGTGTAGAGGCAAAAGAGTGAACAATTTTCTGCTTATGGAGCAAATACAGTTTATCTACAAAATGAGTAGTGCAGGTAGAAAGCTGGGGAACCTGTAGTCAGTGGTGCCTTGAACTGGGCCTTTAGGAGACAGATTTGGTTTCTGGCTCTCATGGTTTAACCCCAGCCAGCAAATAAGCCTGCCAGAACCACTCGCTCACATCCCCTTTGGTGGAATAGGGGAGCACTGGAAGTAAGAGTGAGAACACTTTGAGAGTTGAGGTACAGACAGTTTAATAGGGAAAGCAAAAGCCATGCCAAATTCTCCATCCAAGGAACATGGACAGACAGATGTTCTACTATCTCCAAGAAAACAGGGCTCCATCACTTGTAGTGGGTACTTGGGAGGTCAAATCACCATTACTGTGCATGTCCCTTGCTTTTTCGCTTGGCTTTTATGTGCTGAACACGATGCCATATGTGGAATGGAGCATCCTTGCAGTCAGCTGGGTTCAGCTGTCCCAGGTAGGTCCCCTCTCAACTCCTGCTACAGCCCCAGCCTTCTCACTGATGGGGTGGGATGAGGAACAGAAAAGGCCTCAACAGTGCGTAAGCCCTGCTCAGCAATAGCAAAAACATCCATGTATAATCAACACTGCTGCTGCCTCTCTGTGTAATCACGCAGCTTTGTACTTCTCAAGCTTTTTGCTTTCAGCTCTTTGTTTTTTCCTTATTTGGTGAAATCCCTTTCTGCAGAGTGCTGAAACACTGTACAGCACAACAGGGTCTTAGTCCCAGCTGAAATCTTTATGGCCTTTTCACCAGACAAATATCATAGCCTGTGTTTTGTGTTACATGATTTTAGGTGCCCCAAAACAGTGGAAAACTTCTGCGTGCACAGCAGGAATGGTTACTACAATGGACACATAATTCACCGTATCATCAAGGTAACTTGCAACATCTCAATTTTGTGTTAATTTAGGTAATGTACTCGGTCAGTCCTCTGTTAACACTTCCATTTCCCTTTTGCACACAGGATTGTTGGAGTGGCTTTGGAGTTCCCTGTAAAGTCTGAACAACTCTGATGTTCCAAGCAGCTTTAGTACTTAGTAAAGTTGTAGTAGTTGTTCTGCAATTGATAAAGTGGCAGAAAACTGAAAATTGAAAGATCAGTTCAGCTATTCTGCTTGAATTAAAACTTTGTTTCATGTCAGAAGGCCTTTCTTGAAAGGCTTCTTATTTCTGTCAAACTAGAATCAAGTGAGAGAGCCTAAGAATTTGCAAAAGGTAGATAGTCAGGTTTCTGTCCTTCACTGGCAGTAGTGAATAACCTTGCTTTTTCACAAGTACTTAATAGACACTTAAGAAAGCCTTAATTACACACAACATTTTAACACGTTTTGTTGAAAGGTTTGCAGTAAGTTTGAAAAAATGGCACCTAGCATATAACACTTCCGGTTATTTATTCTGTGCAATAATGTGATAACATATAATTTCTATGCAGGGTTTCATGATTCAGACTGGTGACCCAACTGGTACAGGAATGGGAGGTGAAAGTATTTGGGGAGGAGAATTTGAAGATGAGTTTCATTCAACTTTACGACATGACAGACCATACACACTCAGCATGGCTAATGCAGGACCAAATACCAATGGATCCCAGTTTTTTATAACAGTAGTGCCAACCGTGAGTAATATTAAAAGCTCCATTTAAGGCCTGAGAGGCTACCTAGATGGTAAAAAATCAAGTTTTTTCTCATGGAAAAGGGAACACAGTAGTACTTACTTTGCAAATAAATGATACACAAAATGTGTACTGTGTAGGCTTCACTGAAACTGGCTCTTAAGAGACAGAAACACTTTTATCACTTGTGATCAAGAGGCCTTTTGCCTTTAAAAGGAGTGAGTGTGGTATAAAATTCCTAGGCATGTTTGCAGTTATGTGTTACTAGAGTATCTTATATTAATAATAGTGGTTTAAACTCGATGGAAACCTAGATATTGCTTAAACTGTTTGGGTTTTGGATATGGTGCCAGGACATCTCCCTAGTATTGTCTAATTGCAGCTATACAAAGAAGCCAGTGTTCAGGTTTGAAAATTTCACTTGATCTGTGTATAAGTTCAGAGCCAACAGTGGAAATTTTGGTATGTGAATCTAAGAGATAAAAACCAAATCATTAAAGGTAACACTTAAAAAACCGGCATTCTTACAGCACTTCAAAATCATGTGTCCTTTTTTTTAAAAAAACACCCATCTACCATAGTTCTGAGGTTTATTAAGTTGTATCAGGGCCTATATTCAAATTGGGCATACTATATGAATATTGAATTAGCTACTATTCTGTACTGGCACTTAAAATTCCTCTGTGGAAATAACATGAAAGAGAGTGAAAATGACATTTCTGTGAACTGAGAATACACTTTAAAATAAAGTGTATAATGCTACTGCACTGGTAGAATGTGGCCTCTGTATTATTTTAAGAAAGCAGTTGAAAAGGTAAGTTCAAATGCATATGAATATGAGTTAGCTGCATTCTAATATTTACTTGCATGCTAATATTTACATGGTGTTACGTTCCATAATCTGGACACACAAAATGTATCCATGTACACTTACTCTCTTTTTTGGTCCCTAACCTACATGATGCATGCTAAAATACATCTATTTTAATGTGCTATTTTCTCCTTCTGTGCTCTCAAACAGCCATGGCTCGACAACAAGCACAGTGTGTTTGGACGGGTGACTAAAGGAATGGAGGTTGTTCAGAGGATCTCAAATGTCAAAGTCAATCCCAAAACCGACAAACCCTATGAGGATATCAGCATCATTAACATAACAGTGAAGTAAGGCAGGCGTTGAAGGTTCCAGCTTAAGCAGAAAAAAACTGAGCATGTGGGACCCAGAAAGGGACCTAGGAAGAACAAACATTTTTGATAGTTCTTAGATATAGTAAGTACCAGGACAGAGTGATCACCAATTCTACTATTTTTAATGTACCCAAAGTGCCCTAATTCTGTATTTCTGGTAACTTTGTATTTTAAAGTAAAAACATCTGCATGTTTCTTAGAAAGTCTACTGTCTTTCTTGCATCTCTTCTGTGCAAAATTAAAGACAGAAACCCCCACCATGTCCCATGATAGTGTTTGTAACTTTTTCACGTTTATTTGCATCTTTCATATTTAATTAATCTGTTTCACAGTACTGAAGTCTTTGACAAAGGAAAAGGTCAGAAATGCTAAGTTGAATAAACTTCTCAATCCTTTGTACATATATCAAAAATTAGATTAAGTTATGATACTGTTTGCTGTGAAAAGCAAACAATATAATCTACCTCTGTTTTTTAAAAATAGTTCTGTAGATGTTTTCTCTGTCCAAGAGCAATGATCAGCTCTTAAACTGCCAGTGTATAAAGTCCTCTGTAATTTTTTTGGTATTTCCAGTGATTTCTTTCTTTCAGTGTTTGCCTTCTCTTTATTTTAGCCTAGTGAGTCTTTTTTTCTGGCTTCATTTTTAGTCAAAGTCCTACAAACATTACTGCTTCTACTGAAATACTTAATTTATTTTAAACTGTGATAATCATCTGAACTAAGCTTTGTGTCAGCTGTTCCTGTCAGAGTTACAGAACAGAATCATAGCATCATTAAGGCTGAAAAAACGTGGTAAGGTCAGTAAGTCCAACCATTAACCCAGCACCACCCCCATCTTCACCATTAAATCATGTCCCCAGGTACCATATCCATATGCTTGTTGAACACTTCCAGGGANAAGAGATCAGGTTGGTCAAGCAGGACTTGCATTTCACAAAACCATGCTGGCTGGCCCCAAAACCCTGATTGTTTTGCGCATGATGGCACTCAGGATTAACTGCTCCATGACCTTCCCTGGCACCAAGGTTAGGCTGACCTGTAGTCTCCTAGATCTATCTTCTGACCCTGCTTGTAGATAGGTGTTACAGTTGCCAACGTGTAGTCACCTTCCCCATCAGCCAGGACTGTTGGTAAGTGATTTAAAGCATCTTCTTGGTGTCTTAAAATGAAGGCATTTAGTATTCAGCCTTTTCATTAACCTTTGTCACTGTTTGCCCCTGCATGCAATAAAGGATGAAGATTCTCACTGGCCCTCACTTTGTTGCTGATGTATTTGCAAAAACATTTTGTCTTTTTCACCAGTAATCAGACAAAATTCGAGCTGGGCTTTGGCCCTTCTGATTTTCTCCCGGCATAACCTCAACAGCATCCTTGTAGTACAGCTGAGTTGCCTGCTCCTCCTTCCAGAGGTTATAAAATCTCTCTCCATGCATTCCAACCAAAGCTCGCTGTTGAGCCAGGCTGCTTGCCCTCATTTTTCAGCACCTGGGGAGACACTGCTCCTGCACCTCTGGGATTTCCTTCTGCCTTCCTGGACTCTATTGCCCTTAAGGACTCTCTCAACTAGTTTCCTAAACAGGCCCTAGTCTGCCCTCTGAAAGTCCAAGGTGGCAGAACTGCTGACCCATCCTTACTTTTCCAAGAAGCAAAACCACCTTTTGTGATCACTTCATCCAAGACAGCCTCCAAACATCACATCACTCACCCATCTCTCTCTGTTCATGAACAGCAGGTTGTCACTGAAAGCTCCGACAACTCCTGAAGCTGTTGTGACTCTGGCTTGAAAGGGTCCTGTTACTACGCTGGACAGTTNTAAAGCATCTTCTTGGTGTCTTAAAATGAAGGCATTTAGTATTCAGCCTTTTCATTAACCTTTGTCACTGTTTGCCCCTGCATGCAATAAAGGATGAAGATTCTCACTGGCCCTCGCTTTGTTGCTGATGTATTTGCAAAAACATTTTGTCTTTTTCACCAGTAATCAGACAAAATTCGAGCTGGGCTTTGGCCCTTCTGATTTTCTCCCGGCATAACCTCAACAGCATCCTTGTAGTACAGCTGAGTTGCCTGCTCCTCCTTCCAGAGGTTATAAAATCTCTCTCCATGCATTCCAACCAAAGCTCGCTGTTGAGCCAGGCTGCTTGCCCTCATTTTTCAGCACCTGGGGAGACACTGCTCCTGCACCTCTGGGATTTCCTTCTGCCTTCCTGGACTCTATTGCCCTTAAGGACTCTCTCAACTAGTTTCCTAAACAGGCCCTAGTCTGCCCTCTGAAAGTCCAAGGTGGCAGAACTGCTGACCCATCCTTACTTTTCCAAGAAGCAAAACCACCTTTTGTGATCACTTCATCCAAGACAGCCTCCAAACATCACATCACTCACCCATCTCTCTCTGTTCATGAACAGCAGGTTGTCACTGAAAGCTCCGACAACTCCTGAAGCTGTTGTGACTCTGGCTTGAAAGGGTCCTGTTACTACGCTGGACAGTTAAATCTACTCAATAAACAGTAACATTGATCATGTTCCCGTAAGACCACTGCACTCATAAAAGACATAGGAGTTTACAATTCTGGTAACTTCATTTATGAACTGAGATATGATGCATGATAATCAAATTCAATCCCTCAAAAGTTGCTGCTACCCCAAGGAAGTTTATCTTTAGTGGATATAAAGGAGATAAAGGATCAGTAAGAAGAATGCTGCAGGAAGTTAAATGTAGCACACCTCTATACTGAGGTGACCTTAAAAAAAAGGATAACAAAAAGACATGATAATTAAAATTAGTTCTCAAAGTTTTACATACTTTTATTGAAAAGAAATTATTTTCTGGGCAATGCAAATTGCAGCAGCTCACGAATTGTTTCTACTAGAAGAGCCCCTTCTTTAAAGGAATCTTTATGTAACATCCACATCTACTCAACACTCGCAGAACCAGACCCTCATGGTCCACAATAATTTTGAAGGTAGAATACAGAAACAGTGATAAAACATGACTTTCCAGTTAGCCTAGACATACTATTTTTGAGATGAGGTTCTTTAAAGAAAGCCACAACACAGTCACTGGATGTTGCATTTACGCAATTTCAAAATTACATCAAAATCTTTTGAAAAGTTATTCAGTCTTTCCAAATAGTTAGCAATGCTTTAGTGAGTTCTACTTGAGGAAATATTCCAATTACACATTGCATAAGTCAGTACACTAAAAACTAAAGTTCAGTAAAACTGATGAAACAAGCTTAAATTTATAACTGAAGCAGTTTATATGTTGTATTAATGTATAACATGAATAAACCTCTTAGTGTACTCTTTACACTGAGGAGTTCACAGATGAATGCAGCTTTCACATTTACTCCAAGACATCTTAAATAAACTCAATTTAAAAACACTTTCATAGTAGCATTCCATGTGTCACAAGCAATCATTTGTACTCAAAAATATGCATAAGTGAGAATTGTTCCTCTCCCCTCAAATTTTATGTTACATAAAATACAAACTAGTCACCTTGAACATTTTGAAGTAGAACTGTACTGTGTAGCGTATGTAACTGAAGCCTAAGCCAGCTAAAATAAAACTAAATAGGGATTTTTCTAAGGAATGCATGTCGCCTGTTAAAAATATTACAGGAAAAGGTATCTACCATACTTAGCAGAATTTGTTCATATTTCAAAAAGAGCTGTGAAGGGACAGTCAGCCCTAACTAGGTCAGGGGTTGCTCTGCAGAACAGGCTAAGCAGATGCTCAAGTCACAGTCACCAACTTTGTATTGTGCAAGAAGTTACAGGCTGGGAAGGATGAACAATTTTAAGTTTGATATGTGCAAAAACCCCCCCTTTCACTCCGTTACAAAAGATTTCCAAATTTATCAGGTTGTCTAAAGAAAGAGTAAATACCCTGTCTCAGTACCTATATACATGTGTAGGCAATGAAGACCACTTCACAAACATTGAACTACTTTAAAGCTGAGTGTTCCTTCAGGTATTATTCAAGTCTTCAGACTTGCTGAATCTGAAGCTGCATTTAACGTAATTTACCTGAAATTTAAGTTACATGAATACTAAAAATGTCATTATGAGGAAGTAGTTACATTAACTGCTTCCTCTAGAAGAAAAGTGCAAATGTTCTAAATTATTTGTTTATACATTCTTGGCTTTACCTAAGGTATGTAGTAGGAAAACAACATAAAATTCCTAAACAATGAAAGCAAAGCCACAGATAAGGGGATACACTTTCTTTGCTATGTGAGGTTCAGAGCTCTCACAGGTAAACACTTTTACGTTGCAAAAATATCTCCACATCTGTGAAACACTGTTCACTTGCACTATCTAGTTCTTCTGATTCCCCTCTACTCCAGTAAGAAAAGTGATAATACTTAGAGTTTTGATCTACTGCTCACACTTGTCGTAGGTCCTCTACCAACATGAAGAGGGTCCATGGCATGGCTTCTTCAATTGGCAGTGGCCATGGACTTAAAGAGAAGGGCAGAAGATTCTGGTGTGCATACCAGACACATAAAATTGTTTGCAGAGTTGCATATCCAGTAGAAAAAGAGATCACTAAGTCATTGCAACCCTCTCTAAATTTAAACAGCACTACACATATATTTCACGGGTGTGAGAATGAGTAATCTTCAAAATTAGAAGAGGCATTGTTGACAGTTCCACATAGAAGATAAAGTAAAAATTGAAAGATCTAATTATGGAAGGTTTATATCACATTTTACCATCTAC
>VYZQ01002168.1:2356-18737 GCA_013400655.1 Mystacornis crossleyi
AAAAAAAAAAAAATTGAACCCTCTCTTTCAGACATTATCACACTGACTTTAGTAGCTGACTCTTTGCTGTTCAGGGTAAAGTAAACAAGGATGGGAACTATCACTGCAAACGTACAGGAACTCAGCACAGGCGAAGTTACCTATGTAGTGTCCTTACAAAGGTGCATGTATTCAAGGAAGAACCAGAAAATAAGACAAAAAAATGATCTTGCTCCCAGAAAAATTGAATGCATCATCAACAGGTGATCCAGTGGAGTAGAATCACTCAGCAAAATCATTCAAATACATTTTGAAAAAAACCAAAATGGAAATGTAGCAGGCTGACTGTGCCTAAAGTTCCCAGAGAATATTTAAGCCCCACAAGTCATACCCTGTTTACTTCTGAGTTTTAGAACCATGCGAGAAGAAGATGCAATTTCTTGGTCTCAGTTAATCATTTAGGCAGTGGGAAGTTATATGAGTAGAAGATGCAAAAACATTTTTTACAAGTTGCTCCAGGGAACTTAAGAAACCAAACAATGTTTCTTGCTTAATGAGAGTATGTTCCTTGCACAGGAAAGGTCCTTTTATTATGGCAGGTTGTTTATCATCTCTATATTGAATGAGAAACCTAAAGGTTTAATTTTTTTTCTTCAGCCATTTAATCCTAGGCCAACACAAGTCTTCAAGCCAGTCTCATTGTCTCTCTCCTGAAGAGTGGCCTCATGGCTCCTGCTGTGACCCGTTAGATTTCATAGCTGAATCAGAGCTCACTGCTGCTCCTGCCCACTGAGATGGAGAACTTGCTTTTGTAAATGGATACAGCAGTGCAAAGATCATGGGAAGTTTATCCCTTTGTTTTTAATTTCCCCCAAAGGGCAATTTGTTCCAATTAGTGCCTCAGCTAGCAATTACTGCTGCACAGTGCTCTGACTTATTTCTGTTTGAACTGGCTGAATCAAAGTTAGAGAATCTCTTGTGTGACGTAATATATACCCTGGTCTAGTGCTCTTGCAATAGAGAAGATCTCTTGACAAGGATTGTGGCCATGGTCTCTGTAAAAGGACTTTCCTCACCATCTGATTTGGTTCTCTCTTCCATGGTACACAGGAACAATTTTAAACAGTAGCCTTCCTTTGCTGTAAGGATACAGGTACATAATACATATGAGCAAAACAGCATGCACAAATGTGCACGAATGAGTTTTTTGTTGCTGTTATTGCTTTGTCTTGTCTGGGTGCTGACCATTCCCCACAGACGGGTCTCTCACTGGATCCAGTAGCTGGCACTCCTGGAGGGAGCATTGCACCGCACAGTACACACAAGTGAGAGTCTCCCTCACAGCATGTTCCAGCTCCATTGGTTTTGTCCTGTTTTCCTAAGTGAGGACAAACCAAACCTAGAGAGTTATGGAATAGCTGGTTTTATCATATATCCAAAAATCAAGATACATCAGTGCACACAGTGAACTATTTCACCCCAAAAGCTTCATCGGAACAGAAAATTTTAATGACATAATGTAGAAAGAGTCTTGCCAGAACTTCGACATGTTTCACGTTTCTGACACTGAACAGTTTATTTAAAGGAAAAGGCCACGTGATGATGGAGACCTAATCACGGCTGGAAGGAAATGCAAATGAGAATTAGTCCTTAACCTCTTTGGTTCCCTAGCAGTATCCCTTCTGATC
Source organism: Mystacornis crossleyi (assembly GCA_013400655.1). Lineage (NCBI taxonomy): Eukaryota > Metazoa > Chordata > Aves > Passeriformes > Timaliidae > Mystacornis > Mystacornis crossleyi. The sequence goes on from VYZQ01002168.1 coordinate 4,024, forward strand.
ACCCCGCTGTAAGTAAGACAAGGCTCTCACATACAAAAATCAGAAATAGTCCATAGATTTGGGGAGAAGCTTAGCATAGAAAGAGATAGGAGCAAACCTTACCTAAAAATCATTTGGTACCACTCTAAGGAAGTAATACACCTTAAACTAGCTCCTTATCATTCTCTATCAACTTTCTCAAAGTTGAAACATTGGATAAACATTAAAAAATTAACCCAAATTAGGCATATAATTTTCTTCAAAGAGGGTGGTGCTGTTCAAAATTAAGAAACCTGCTACCACTATTCACAAAGACAAAACAAAACAAAATGAAAAAAACACCATATTCCTTTTGGAGCATGGGTTCCTGAGGACTGTCAGATAGCATATATTCACACAACCCTCTAGGCTTATTTGTTTACTTATTTGTGTAGTTTGGCTTATGGCCGTACAGCAAAAGCCCTAAATAAAGAGCAACTTATGTAGTCAGTTACAGACAACATTAAAATAAAACAGATGTATACAAAATAGAGAAGTTAAAAATTCATAATCATCTTTACCAAACACAACAAATAACTGGAGATACAATCCAGGCTACAATTATCTCAGTTAAATTACATCTTATAGCAGCTTCAGATCTCCTTAAACTAATTACAAATATAATGTGCCTCTGATGATACTGTCACTGAAGATTGCCCTTGCAATAATACAATTCTTACTTTTTTGCCTCCTTCATTTTATAAATGTGAAATAGGTCAGAGTAAACAGTTTTGCTAAGTAATACAGAGCCTGTGGAAAAAAATGGGTTACTTTTCTGATGTCATCATAACATAATAAGAAGTAAAGGTTATTATGTGAAGTATGTTGTTTAATGCCTAGATGCTTCTGTCATAGGAATTGTGATCTGTTTAAATGAGAGAAATATTACCTATTTTATTTTTTCTATAACGTGCAATAATCTAAAAGGGTTTGGTTTGTCAATGTGAGCACAAGACAAAAGTACTTGATGAAGAAGTAAAAAACATACCTGTGAATACAAGTAGATATCTAAATGGCATGCATTTTAGAGATCCATATACTTTAGACTGTGGACATGCTTCCTTAGTACTGTGATAGAGACTACTTTGTGGCTGAGAAACAATGCCTGAGAAACAGGCAGTTCTGTGAACAGAATTGCCTTGATTTGTATGGCACCAAGGTCATTTGCCTGGACTGTAAAATCTGCATAAACCTACCCAAATTTAAGATGTTTTCCTGGTTAGAAGTGTAAACCCCTTATGAATATGTGTTCAGAATGCACAAACCATGCTACAGCTGGTTATGCTTGTATCAGTACATTATCATATTAATCTGAACCAAGTTTTGATTTGGTTGTACCATCATACGAACTGCAGTAAAAGAGAAATTAAGAAAATTACCTTCCTTCCCCAAAGAGATGATCCCTAACTGTGTACGTGTTTCTTGTACAGAGAAAATCGCTAGTGATTTGCTTAAACAAATGCATTTTGCTTTGAATTGAAACAGGTTAGGAATACATGGTTTCAGCCCTTCCCATACTGACATGACCTAAATAATAAAACCCTATAAACTGCATTAAACAATCACAATCTTTTCAGTAATTCAGCAATATTCTGTCATTTGAGAACACCCTGAGATGCAAAGCTGCCACCCAGATAGGTCTGAACCAGCTCACATCTAAGTTTTGATTTCATCCTCTAAAGTCAGGGTGAGGTCACAGAGTTCCCACTAGGGTACGAAGTTTTCAAAATACGAGGCTGCCCATAAATGCCATCGACATTCAGGCCCACAGCACCACTTAACTTACTGTCAGGAACAAAGAAAATTCCATGAGGTGGTAGATTGAATATCCCTGCAGGATGATGACAGTTCAGAGGAAATCCAGATGCATTTGCATGAGGGAAACTTCTGTAAACAAGTTCTGCACTCCAGCAAAGAAATAAATGTCAAGGTAAGCTTGGCAAGCGACAAAAAAAGATGAGTCATATTTCTCCAATTTCATTCCAAAGATGCTATCTTTCACCTCAGCACTGTAGTCACAAGACTGACACTGTTGCTGCTCCTTTATGGGAAACAGTATTCAAACATTGTGAATAAATGATTTAGCAGAGCCTACAGTAATTTTTCACACATACTTTGTTTTTATTACCAAAATCTGGAAGGAATAAGTTTCCACTGGCAGCAATCAATGTCCAATTGCCTATCTAAAATGTTTGTAAATCACTCCCCTGCCATGCTTTTAGTTGATATTTTCACATTAAAATATATAGGATGAAGTAATTTTATGACAGGCTTCTTGTTAAGCAGTTAATGGGAAATGTTATGTCCATCTTGCAAAAGAAGAAATGGAGGCAGTATCACTGAGACCTCATTTCCAAGCAATCATTTACTTTGAGTTAACTTCTGTTTATCCAAATTGACACATCTTGGAAACTCATTTTTAAGACTGCTATGCACTTTCATTAAAGTCAATAGGATCTGTATGCACCTAGCAAGTCTGAAATTCAGGCCAGCTACTCAGAAATCAATGATTTAGAAATAAAAGACCACTTTTGCAAAGATTTGCAGAAGATTACATGTGATGTCTGGGACACAGCCCAGGACTAAACCCAGGCCCTTAGCTTTCAAGCCAGAGAATCAGCAGACTAACTGTCATTCCTGCTAGTGCTACTGCGGAGTATTATTATTTTCCTAAAAGAATCATAGAAAGTAATTCTGTCTAGCTCATCCCTATTCTCTACTGTTTGTTAATCTGACTGCACTCATTAATATTATTTTCTCTGGAATGATTAATTATTTTTACTTTAGTGAACAGAAGCCAGTCCCTGATACAAAGATTGTGATATTAAATGGAGGACCCAGCAGTTTATAAAAGGTTTTCAGTTGAGTTCATCAGTAGTTTGTGCTAATTAGATCTCTAGGTGAAACTTCATATGTAATGGATTCCTTTCTTCTCATGACATAAAGTGTTGCCATTTCTGTTTTCAATTAATTTTTAAAAAAAAATGAAATGCATAGGAGAGTTTAATGCTTATGAAAGCAATTCAGTTTGAATCTTTTTATGCCTAATATCCCAGGATAGTGATTTTTTCATACTATCCAGATAAGGTTTTTAGATAAAGAGATTCCAGATTGTTGCTTATTAAAAATTACATTTATTTTTGTCCCTATTCTCCTATGAATACTCTAGCAAATACTCATCCTTGAAAATGTAGTAAAGTGTTCTAATGACACGGTGTTATTCCGCATGATTAGTGTTGCAGAATACAGCTAGGTTCTTTCTTTATGTGGTTAATTTCTATTTTATCCAGATGATNGATGATTTAATCCAAATTATATCTAGATTAGAAAAGCGATTGTGGTCTGTTGAATTCTCCAGCAAGCTGGAGATTTCTAAGCATGTCAATTTAAGACTATATAAGTATAAACAAATCTCATAATTTCCAAGAGATGTGGCAGCTATGGTTTAACACATTCTTGATTCTTGCTTATGGACATCAATATGCACGCTGCTGCACTGAGAAGATGTTTAATCCCATGCCAACAAACAACACCAAACCTATTTTGAAAAAGCCAGGTCACCACATTTTTATTAAGTTCTGCCTGTTGTCAAAGTAAGTGCAAGAAAGAGAAGTGTCCTGAAAAGCCATTTGGAAACCTTATGGTAAACAATCTCCAAGCTAGAGATAAAAACATTTCCAAGATATGTGTCTTGGTGTTACTGGTTCAGAAATCTCCCAAAACTGTGTTTCTCTTTTTAGGAGTGATTTCTGGTTTCTCTTGGTTATGAACAAATCAAAAATATTTCTTACAGCACTGGTCCTGGGAGCTTCAGTTTTTCCATTCCCAGGCTCCCTAAATAAGTAGAGATGTGCAAGTGAGAGATGCCAAAAGCCAGAGGTGTAATTTTGGTTTGGAGAAACTCTGATCTTATCTACACGGGTTCATTCAACCTTGCTTTCTCCATACTTTGCAATGTGATTCCTTCAGCTATGTCTCTGCACGTCTGTTGAAGTGACTGGGATGACAAGACCCCATGAAACTATCAGCTCCTATAGGAAAAAAGCCAAATAAGATCTTCCCTTACATCTTCTGTCCCCCATCACCTTTTGTCCCAACCTACCTTTCATATATCTCCTCCTCTGCATTTCCATATGTGGGTTTCTATCACTTCCCTTCTTCCTGACAGTCTCTCTCATAGTATCTTTATCTTGTTTTTTGAATGTTGGAAGAAACAGGTAAGTGAATTAGACCTGTCAAATCCATGCATATTGCACAGTCATGCCCTGTAACCATGAGAAGCATCTACTGTGCCCATCCTCTGCTCCTTCTGCCCATTTACTCAGTCTCAGATCAGACTTTCTGTGGGGAACTCAACTCCTGGCTTCAGACATGAATCCCTAAGCCAGCTTCCCAGGGTTCTGCCTCACAGAAGAAAGAAATAGGTATTTGAAGACATGATTTATCTCAGGCTTTTTAAATGCCTACCTTTGGATGAAACGACTTGAATCTTGTAAGACCTTCTTTCTCTCCGCTGACTAAAAGGGGAACCAAGATAATCACCTCAACAACTGAGAGTCCTATTTGAGATACTTACATTTGGCCAGAAAGATGTTTAGTAGCTCTGCCCCATGTAGACTAGTGGCAGACAATGGGAATTTGGAATAGGAAGATGGTGAAAACCACAATTCCAGCTCTAAACAGAAAAAAACCAAGAAATATTTAGAGCTGGCAGTACCAATAAACTATGTACTGTTGCATGGTTTTCAAGCATTTGACCCTTTTAAGATGGCAATTTGTAAATTATACATAAAATAAAGTTTAAAAAAATCCAAATCAACAAAAACTGTAATACCCGATATGATCTGGTAGAAAAAAATTTTACACTATGGGTTAGGCTTGATGCTTTAGATGTTGCAGCTGCCAATCTTCATCCACTTTCTGAACTATAAAGATTGGATTTATGGCCTTACAAGCATGAAGGTGAGGAATCATAATAAAAATAAGCATACTGATTCACATGAAAAGTATGTGCCAAATAAAGCCTTAAATCATTTTATGCAGCCTGTCATTCAAACATATTTGACTGTCATCCAAATTGCTGGAATTGTCCTTCACACAGAAAAAAAATCCCCTCTGTTTATTTTTAGGATAATTGGAAGAGCAACATATTATCTTCAAATTAATGAATAGGTCAAGTTGTTTTTATAAGCTTGATAATATTTTCCATTGTCCCTCCCTCCTTAACACCTATCTTCATTGCCTAATCATTCACATACTTTATTTTTTTGAGTTTGGATGAGTCATGAAGTGCACATTATGATGACAAATGTATCATCTCTGCTTCCTTTTAACGTGAACTCAGTGGTGTGATTCACGCCATAAACCTATTTTACTCATTCTATCCTTTGTTCATAACCTTGACTCTGTTAGTATCAACAGTACTGCTGGAATCACATGTTTCTACTTAAAGCTAACATAAAGGTCTTATCTGCTTTACATTCTATAAATTCTGTCTGACACATTTTTTTCCTATGACTCCAGCTATTCATTTGAAATCACAAACGTTATTGTAACGCAAGCTGAAGAAACTCACCTTAAATATGAAGGTGATATTTTCCCTCTGTGATGCCATTTAACTGATTTGAGTCAATTAAATATTGTAAAGGATATTTAGGAAGCACTTTCTTTCTTTTACAGCTTAGTTCACAATTTCAAGCTCTGCTGGGGCTGTTTTCCAGTGCTATGTTAGAAAATCTATACACCCTGTGTGTCTTGCCCAAACAGAATCACACTTGGTGCTCTCTTACCTGGCCCTAAAGACTGTACCTATATTCAGACCACCCCTGAAACTCAGAGTATGTACTCTGGTTCTCCAATTTCATGTGAGTAACAAATGACTTTGCAGTAGTTCTGAGAGTGCAGTGGTTGGTGATCCTTCGTGAGAGCAATTACGTGTGTGTCATTAAAGCAACACGTAGCTGAGCCATAATACTCTAAAGATAGTAACACATCATTACATGTGCTCGTGTCTGAACAGTGAGGGAACATAAGATCTTCCTTAAGAGGAAGTTAATGGAAAATTAAAGAAAAAAGCAACACAGTGTAAAATGTTTTCTATGCAATCCTTNCATCATTACATGTGCTCGTGTCTGAACAGTGAGGGAACATAAGATCTTCCTTAAGAGGAAGTTAATGGAAAATTAAAGAAAAAAGCAACACAGTGTAAAATGTTTTCTATGCAATCCTTTCAGGAGGCTCCATTGTGACATTAAATCACTGATTGACAGCGTTTGTGTGCTCAGAGGAAGACAATGATTAGAGGTTGCTGGTTAATTATGAGGTGGAGATAAAACAGTGAGATCATTTGGAAGTGAACAGAAAAGCACACAGACATGCTGTGGGACATTCTGAAAGCAGAAAGATTAGTTCATCACCTTCCAGACTTAGAAAAGACAGGCAAGTGCAGAGACTGTTTCTTGTTGCTACCGGGGAAGTTTTGTTGGTTTTTTTCCTGCAAACAAGTAACTTCAGATAAAATATTTTGTCCAGTGATAACCAACTACCAATGGCCTGCTTTTCCAGTCAGGGCTGCATATATGTCAGATTTATTTGAAAGGGTCTTTGAAGGGAACAGTTGTGGGAGTATGTGCTGTGAAGCTGCAAAGAGGTGAGAGTAGTGACTAGGGGCAGGTGAGGAGCGGTGGAGTAGGAGATTTGGAAGTTTCCTAAAATGGCTACCCCCAGTAAATCTTTATTTGGAGCTGCAATAGGACAAGACCTACTGAATGCAAATCTGCTAAGGCAACCAGATTGAATAGCTCTAGACCATAGTTCTTGGTCCATCCATTTCTAGACCAGGAAATCACATGGCAGACTGAGGAATGTCTTTTCACTCGTGGAAATGGCAATCTTATTATTAACTTCCATTCGTCAAGACAAGCACATTAATTAAAGCACCTACTGGTACTTACTTTTTAAGTATCTTATTTGACCACAGATCTTTGAACACCTTTGGTTGCTATTTCATTTGTGATGTTTAAACAGCGGTAAAACTTAATTTTCCATTTTCATTCAAGGTTGGAGTAAGTTTTGACACAAATCAAATTCCTATGGGTAATTTTAATATTAAGATTAAACTAGGAAGTGTTGTTTTACTTGAAAAGCGCCTTTCCATGGAAATCTGATTTATAGCATAATGTTGAAGAAAGAGACCAGGGTTATCTAAACACTCGCTATCCTGTTTACTATGGTTATCAGCTGAGGACTAGTATATATTTATTACAGAATGGCTAGTTGCTTTGGTACAGCTCACCTACCTGGACCTTTGTCTTCTTTTTTTCTTTCAGGATGACCACTGCCTGCTTATCCTGGCTTGAGAGGAGCACAGCACACAAAGTCAGCTATTTCTATACCTGTGAGAGCTAAACCACCCCTGCGATGCCTTGCCAGCCTGTCCCACACCCTTTACCTTCCTGCTTTCCCATTCCTGGTGGAGACACAGCATTCTCCCACCCCTGGCCCTGGCTCCCCTGGCAGTCAGCCACCATTCTGCAGCAGGTCTGACTGGATCGGATGTCTGTCAGAGACTGTTCTTCAGCAGCTGGGCCCCGGAGGTAAGAGCAGTGACTGAGAAAGGCTTCTCCCAAGTAAAATATGACTTATTCATAGGAACAGAGCACTTGGGGAGAAAAATGTTAATGTGAGATGAGCCAATGTCTCACCCAAAAGACTGACAGGCCTAACACTTCTTTGGACCCCCCTTTCTGGATGGACATGCCTCTGAAGGACATCATTTTTCTTAGCTTCAGAGCAGAGAACTTCTTTGTAACAAGGCAATGCCTGTTTTGTGTGTCTGTGAGCTTCTTTTGCCAAGCTCATCTGGTGAAGAAACTAATGGACACTGGAAAGATTCCTGTGACTGCCCTGCTTCATGTACCGCTTGTTGCACATCAGCACAAGAGGAGTCCCTGCTTCTAAAATTGTACTCTCTTTCTTAACAACCTCATTTACCAGGACACTGAGCTGGCAAATCAGATGCACACGACTTGCCTGGCTGTGCTGCGTCCAAGCTCTGCCTTCCTGCAACATATGCTCTCCCCCTGAAGTTCACTGCAGGTAATTTAATCTCTAAGTCCTTGCAGGTGCCTGGCTATCTGCTTTTTTTGTTGCTTATTGCACTTGGGAATCTGGGAAAACTCTTGAAATTATTTGTTTCCTTGCTGCTTTGACAGACCATGCCATCAGAAAGGTACATTTAATATTCAAAAAGATAATGAAATGTCTCCCAATATAGCTACAGTCGATTTAAAAACTGTTCAGAAATATCTCAGTTTGTATTAGTTGGTAACAGATCAATTATTCCATAATTTGCATTCAAAGACTAATCTGCAAGTATTCACAAGTGCAAACAAATCTTTTAAAGTAGTATGTATATAAATATAATAAACAAAACTAAAACTCCTACTTAATTTTGTGTGTTTTAAAATTCTGCACTTTAAATATGAAGGGCACTATCTACAGATATAATCTAAGGAATTCTTTGTCCTAAAAGCATTGACTATGATCTTGGATCAGGAAGTAAATGAAGTATTTCAGAATACAGGCTATCTTTCTGAAGATAGAAAAAACTGGGCAGGACAAATATTTGCTGCATCTTGTATTACTTGTAGGGAGTAGCTGCTTTCTTTGTGTCACTGGAAATGATACAAACATGTATTATTACTTGCTTGTTGGCATACAGGCTAGAAATAAACTAATTATCTACTTAATGTATGCCATTCCTTCTGGATCTCAGGTTTCAGTCTGGTGAGGTAAAGTTACTATAAGCTTTCAGGCTGTGAGTTAAATCTCTGCCCCACAAATATCAGTAGGAGGTTTGGCATTACATTAATTGGGACCAGGATTTTACTCCATGAGTATTTTTTGGGGATGATCTGAACTGCTGTGTTAAAAATTCAAATGAGAAAAATCTCAGCTTACAAGTATGTAAGGCATTCATTTCCATCTTTATGTAAAATGATTTGGTCAATACCCAGAGGCAGTTAAGACTGGTTACAGCTTTTACTTGCTGCTAAAACTTCAGCAATTCACATGTAGAATAGATTTTGGTTTTACTAAGAGAGAAGCAGACTCCAGATATTTAGCTTGTGACACAGATATGATTTATTTTAGACCATACATCAGTCAAGAGTAGATGGCTTAAGCTGCCAAAGTCAAAGGCTGGTTGTCTAAGAAGCCCTTCTAAGCGTACTAGAAAGTTATACATCAAGTTACAGGTCACTGTGCATACGGTTCTGTGGATGGCACAACACGCAGATGTTTTTCCTCACAAAATAGATGAATACGTTAGCCAAGGATTTCTTTAAAAGCAATATGTTGTTTCAGTGACAGCTGACCAGTAGCACTCTTCAGCTGAAGAAATTCAGTTGTCTCTTGACAGCAGGAAGATTAGTAACTTCTTAATTCACGCAGCAACCTGGAGCTTACACCAAAAATACTATAGGCTATGTGTACTACATAATAATTCACAGTATTTCACAAATGCTATGTCCCTTACCATTAGGCTTTCAACTGGAGCAGAAAGAAAACAATAGAAGCTCACTATATAAAAAACCATTCTTACTATTTCTGCGTAAACTTCAGCACAAAAGCAAGCTCAGACCGTCCGAGTGGTGAAGGGAGTGCCCAGTGCAGCACCCAGGCTGTGCAAAACTGGCTTTAGGCCAACTTGATCTTCTCTTGGTTGTGGAACCCTGTTGAGGCTGGTGTATGGCATAGAGTTTAAAGGCTAGTGTAGATGCCAGCAGTCTCAAAAGGGCTATTTTAGTAGCCAGGATTATTGGGGCATAAAGGAACCACAAAGCCCTTGCTCTCTGACTGCCTCATGCCAATAATACACAGCAAGGAGTGACAGATGAGGCTTATAGCATAGGAGGTTTTCACTGTTTTTCAGGAGTATCTTTGTGACAAATTCTTCTGGCATCCTGGACTCACGCAGATCTGCCTTGCTTTGCTTGCGCAGTTTCGGGGTGACAACTGAAGTGCCGAAGATTACTTTTTAAAGACATGATGCTGACAAATTAAGTTCAAAATCTAAGCAGAGCCCTTCCAAGTGGCAACTCTCCAGGGCTGGACAGTTATAGCATTAACTTCTATAAATCTTTTCAGGAGCTTCTTGGGCTTCAAATACTTCCAACATTTCATCATTCCTGTTAAACAGGGAAAATTGCTGAATCCTTTTTTCGAGGCCAGCATAATTATATTCTCAGAAAATAATAATAATTTAAAAAAAANTCTCTTCAGCAATAAAACTGATCACATTATTACAGCCAGAAGCTCACAGGACAACACGAGCAGTGTGTTCATGCAGCTGGATACTTCCATGAATGATTCAATAAAGTATCACTTGTTTAAAAATGAAAACTGCCCAGTGAACTAACACTTTACAGTAAAGCCTCCAATGAAGGTATGCTTTCTTTTTTTTTAATGCTGTGACTAAAATTATTGAGATAAAATTTGGTGTCCATCCTCACATCTCTATATAAAACGAAACAGAAGAAATCAGACAGAACCCAGGACAACGTAATACGGATTCAGAGAAAGAAGAGACTCAAACTTATGAAGATTCCAAAAGAAGATGAAAGGAAATATTAGTCTGGAAAACTGAATAAATGTGATGCACTGTGTTTGGATCCTGTTATGTTTCAGACTCAGAATACCTTCACTTGGCAAGGCACTACACTGCTTATCACTATTTTTTAAGCTGATGCATGACTTTGGTGTTCACACATGTCTTAAATAAATTAATTCACCTGACACAGAGTCCTCTGTTTGCTACACGGATAAAAGAAAAGAGATTCAGTGCTATTACTACCATAGAAATTGAATACTCATATAAATGTGCTACTGCATTTACACCGATTTTTCAGAAAGTCCCAAAAACAAGAGATCCAAAGGACTACTGGATGCAAGAGCCTTTTTCTAAAACATGAATTATTGAAAGTTCATAATTTCAATTTGAGGAACATCTTTTGAATCCTGTATTTCCCAAGAAGAATTTTAATGTTAAATTTCAGTAGTCAGCTCTTGAGCTGGAAACTACTTGGAACAAGGACTCGGTCGAAGCATAAGAAAACCTTTTAATTTAATTTGCAGAAATTATAAAGGCTTGGTGCGCAGAAAAGCTAAAGTTGTTGGAAAACTGCAAATCTCACAAGAGCACAGAGGGAAATATGCTTCTGGAGATGGATTAATGCGGAAAATTGAGATAAGGACCTCTCACTGAGCATGCCACTGGATGGTTCACACAGAGTGAGACAGTGGGGTCTGGATGGATCACGGTATGGCTGATCAGAAGGCCATACTGTCGTACGCTTGCACACAAACAAGTTAGTTAAAACAGGCTCAAACTTGCAGGTTAGAAGTGTGCAGGCTCCAGGGGTTCACCTACAGGAAAGCTGGGTGCACATGGGCGGCACCACAGGTGCTGCTGACCAAGGTTCCAGCTGCCACTGGAGCAAGGACTGCTCACCCTTTTTCGTGTACATCTAGGAAGCTTAACAGAAGGAAAAAACAAAAAAAGGCTTCAGTGACAGGACCCGAAGGAATGGCCTGAAGTTGTGTCAGGGAAGAAACCACCAGAGAGTGGTTGGGCAGTGGAACAGACTCCCCAGGGAAACAGTCACAGATTGACAGAGTTTAAGAAGAGTTTGGACAATACTCTTGGGCACATGGTGTGACTCTTGGGGATGGTCCTTTGCAGGGCCAGGAGTTGGACTCGATGATCCTTGTGGGTGCCTTCCAACTCAGCTTATTCTGTGATTACAAGGTATTTTTATAACGATCAGCACTTGCAAAAATGCCATGCTTGGAGGCTACGTAAGGTTTCATATATGTTCTAGTACTTCCATAAGCCTCAGTGGCCACAGGAACAGCTTAGAGGTGCTAAGTATTTTTCTAGCATCAGTACTTCACCATCTGTTTCCTCCTGCAAACATCATTCTCAGCAGGAGCCAAGGAGGGTATGTAGCAAGCAGTGAGAAGTGGCAGAACGATAAAGTAGGAACACAGTATAGAAAAACATCTACTTATAAGGTGGACCGTCACCAAGGGAAGCAATTTTTGGGTTTTAGTGTAATAAAACAAAATAATTGTACCACACTGAACCTTTCTTGCAGTTTTAATACCAGATGCTAAAATATGAGGTATCTGATAATGTTTTTAAGTTATATACAGTTCTTGACATAAAATTAGATTGGACAAAATTGTGATTCAGTATAATACAGCACTGCAGATTCAGGAATTCTTTTCAAGATCAGTAAACTAAAAAAGAAGTAAGTCATGCCATTTTCACTCTTCTCCAGTTTCTATGGCTACTGAAAACCAAGCTTAGAAACTGAATGATGCATATGTCTAACTTGGCAAATGAATAAAAGTCTAAATATCAGTGTAATAGTGTAATTCTGAACATTATTCTAGCTTCCTGTATTTGAGTTTCCTTTACATGAGCTTGAGATGAGATAGAACATAATTACTTGTTAATTGCTATTTAGAGAATTGGCTGCAAGAAGAGATGTACAGCACCAGGAAACGTTAACAGGCATGAGAATATTGGTTTATATTCAAGCTGAACCTTCCACAGCACAATAATATATTTATGATTATCTGTTGGGGATAAACCCAAACATCACTTCACATGAACTAAAGGACCTGCATCTCTCCACCTGGCACTAGAAAACAGTGTAGGTCTCCCACAGATTCTGTGTTATCAGCTCTGATGGGCAGCTTAGACAGCATCAGGCACCTAACTTAAGCAACTGAAATGCTCTCTTTGAGACTGAAATAGCCTTCAGGCTACTAGAACAACAGTTTAACAAATTCTGGGTTTATGCTCAGGAAGCAGATAGTGAACTAAAGGAATTATGCTGGGACATGCAGATTGCATCGAGGATTTAGTAAGCAATGAATAGAAATATTCATCTGGGAAGGGACCATGAGAAAAGTAGTTTGGGAAATGATGCACTGAACACAAAAAAAGAGACATGGGTTTTGTGTACTGATAAGATCAAGACAAGTGATGTAACCTGCTTGCCTCTTGATGTATCAGATCATACTGGTACAACTTACATGCACTGGAATGATTACCTGGCACATGATACTGGAAATGATTCAGTATTTAAGTAATGTAGCAGGCAAAGCTCCTTTTTACCCATGGGCCTTACACTTTGGCTCTCTGAGTATTCTTTTATACACAGGCTTTGTTCTTTAAGGTGCTATGCAAGCCACACTGAGACTGTTAAACGTGCAAGATTTAGTTCATAGGACGACATACAACTTCTGGACCCATGAAAAAGCCAGCCCAGTATACAATTAATTGCTTGTAAAAATTAAGGCAATTTGATCTCATGTGGTTTGGCCCTGCTCTTTGCTGCTCCTATCCCTAAAAGGCTGCCACCCACTATTTGCTGTGCAGAGATGTTCCCTATGCTCAGCTCCATCTTTTGGTTCCCACATGTTTTGCCTGGAAGAACTTCACCTCTACCGGCCTTGTCCCTCCAACAGCCCTGGAAGGGCAACTACACCAGTACCACAGCTGCACGTGGGGGTTTCCTCCAATTCCATTCTGTTTTCTCATGGATAGCACATTTCTCCTTTTAGTAATTTCCAAGTTTCTCTTCTTTCTCTTAGTAAACAAAGATGTGAGGTAGCCACATTTTCTCACTTATTCTCTCTCCCTCTCTTAGAGTTGTCTATTCATCGTGTTGGAGACAGTTTCAAAGGGAAATAGATTGTCACATTAATTTTTATTTGGGATTCAAATTTACCTAAATGAGAAGGTCTGTCTGTACGAAATAACTTTTAAATGAAGAAGTTAGTAAAATGCTAACTATTTTGAGTTCTTTTGAGGGCAGGAGGATCTAGAAAAGACACATTTAGATCAGTGACAATTTGGATTGGGAAAGACTGCCAGTCAAAAATCTTATGAAAGGAGCGTGTTAAGGAAGCAAGAGAAGTCCTTTTAGAACAGCTAAAGAAATATAAATATCCTCGATCCTGCCAGCTTGTGCTTCTTACTCAGCCGCAGACTCAGAGAACTTGGGAAGCAGCTGAACTGGTACTAGTGGCCTCTTCCCTGCCTCAGGGATAACAGGAAACTGAGATTGCAGTGGTTCTTCTGCAGTTGCCACTGCAGTCAGCTTTGCTAAACAAGAACAGCATTTGATGAGGGATTGGTACTTTTCTATTAAAAAAAACCCAAAAAATCACAGTTCCCTCTCTGCTGTCACAGCAATCGGCACCTCTCTAGTCAAGCTTTCCACCAATGAATAGTCTTGTTTGAGTATCTTTGATTGGCAATACAAAGCTAAAAGTGGAAGGAGAGTTTAACTAGGATACAGCCAGGTGATCTGGCAGTGGATATTTTTCTAAAGATTTTTGTCCATATGAGTTCTGAGTGCAAATGTCAAATGACATTCAGAGGAAAAAAGATTAAGCTGATAAAACTGTGCAGCGGGGCTTTTCCTACTATTTTGGCTGCCTGTGGTACACAAATTACATTACACTTTTTGCTTGATTAAAAGGAAAGGAAGTAAAAGTACTAACCTTCCTTTTTAATTAGACTGATTTAAAAGGATCATCTGTGTATTTGTCCTTTCATTTCATATTCCACTAGCCAAATGAGTTCTCAAACAGAGCTGTTCTGCAAGATAGAATAG
>VYZQ01002168.1:18746-38004 GCA_013400655.1 Mystacornis crossleyi
ATTAAAAAAAACCCAAAAAATCACAGTTCCCTCTCTGCTGTCACAGCAATCGGCACCTCTCTAGTCAAGCTTTCCACCAATGAATAGTCTTGTTTGAGTATCTTTGATTGGCAATACAAAGCTAAAAGTGGAAGGAGAGTTTAACTAGGATACAGCCAGGTGATCTGGCAGTGGATATTTTTCTAAAGATTTTTGTCCATATGAGTTCTGAGTGCAAATGTCAAATGACATTCAGAGGAAAAAAGATTAAGCTGATAAAACTGTGCAGCGGGGCTTTTCCTACTATTTTGGCTGCATGTTGTACACAAATTACATTACACTTTTTGCTTGATTAAAAGGAAAGGAAGTAAAAGTAAGTACTAACCTTCCTTTTTAATTAAACTGATTAAAAAGGATCATCTGTGTATTTGTCCTTTCATTTCATATTCCACTAGCCAAATGAGTTCTCAAACAGAGCTGTTCTGCAAGATAGAATAGGTGTAATGAGGTAGCAAGTTTTTTCTGCAGGTGTCTACTTACTTTATCTGGATGCCTCATTGTTAATAGTCTCCTCTGCTCAAGCAGCTGTGCCTGTGATATCAGAACAACATGTTCCCTCCAGTACAGTGTGTGGGGTTATTTCACGTCCAACCAAAGATAAAATGTAAGCTACTCAAAAGGAACTTCCAAATCACCCAGTAAAAGGAAACTGCAGAGAGACAAGTTGCTGGTAAGAAGAGAGATCAAAGGGTTATGTTAAGCACTTACTGACCATATTTCTCTTTCACCAAGTCACATTATGCAACCTGTCAGGTGCAGAATACTTGCAGTTTCTAAGAGTTGAACAAGCATTGCAGATATGCACAGAGCAAATACCTTTATTTGAATGACATGCTAGGAAAACAAAGTCATTTTGCTTGGAAGTCAGGATGTAGAGGGAACAGGTGGCAGATACAGATATTTTGGAAAGGAGAATGCAAGAGAACAGATTTAATCTGCATTGTTACAGAGGTCAGTGGACATTTCCCTTCCTTATTTACACATATTTGCTGAAAAGGGAGTGAGACCACATGGTAATACATTTTTAATCTTAAGTATTCCTGCAGGGCAGGGCTGTGAGGAGCTTGGGACTGGCTGCAGTGCCACCAGAGCACGAACTGGTAGTCTCAGGGGGTTGAAATGGCATCCCGGACTGTAGGCAGCACAGGGAGAGTCCTGGGGAGGGGTCAGGGACCCCTAAAATAAAGGAATGGATGCAATGGGTGCCAAACTTTTAGTTGGCTACATTTAAATGAGGTAATCCTCCATAGCAGATCTAGGCTTACTGTGTCTAAAGGTTCAGGATGAAATTTACTGGGAGATGTTCTCACTAGTTGATTTGGGAATCAAACTTACTCAAGTGCTTGTGTTTTCTTTACCCTAGTCCTCTGTCACTCGGGTGATTTGTGCCAGGTATCCGGTAGCAGATGTCCTCTGCAGTGGGTTCTCCAGCAAAAAGGCATTAAACACTTTAGCCTCTTCAGCATCATCTGTTTAGGTCTTTTCTCCCCTCAGTGCAGCAGACCAAAGCTTTCTCAGCCTTCCTCTTACCATTAGTGCAATTACAGAAGGATTTCCTGTTACTCTTTACAGGCACGGCCTTTCTGCTGCTCCCTCCCTAACAGTGTTTTTCTCTCTTGCTGTTGCAGCCGTGCTGGGGTTTTTTGTGTTCTCCTTCTGAACCTGGCTGGGTAACAGAGCCTTCCATAGCAGTAGCTTCCACTCCCATCCTCTGTCTCCCAGCTTATTTGTTTCCCTCTGACTTTACCTATCACCTCTGAGGTTGGTGAAATCTGCTTGAGTATCTATTGCCTCACACTGTTTCTCTTTACAGAAAATAGGGAACTCCACAACTTCAGAAATAGCCCAGGCTGTCCCCATCATGATCTCTAAAGTTGTTAAATAGTTAATCCTCATGTATTATTTTCCCAGGCAGTTAAAGCACTTCATTACCACTCCCGGGCTTTGAATGCAGAAATGTAAAAGCATTCAGAAATAAAAATAAACTTAACATCTCTTGCTTTTGTGTGCTGAAACAGTTTCTCACTGATATGTTAGCATATGAAGAGGTCAGAAAAATGTCTTTTATTTTTAAAAAATGTAAGTCACCCCTGACACAATATACTCAGTTCAAAGATAAAGATAAACACAACTCTCAGGTCTTGCAGAGTAATTGAGCAATCTGTTGGAAACATGAAAACTGCAGACAGCTTTTAAAGAAGTTGTTTGTAGTTTCATTTTGATTCTCTCCAAAACCACAGAATAATTTAATACTAAAGGATCTTATCCATACTACAATGAAATCAAGAGAGAATTTCTTGTACTCATTGGTGGATTTTAGGTACAACTGCAAGTATGGAGCAAAATAAGATGTTCAATGTTTTAAGTTAAATTTCAATAACTAAAATTGGGAGGAATATTTTTAATTGTTTATATCCATGATATTATTATGCTTAAGATTCCCATGTCTTATTTTATTGGTTTTACAAGAAGCAGAGAGTGTTCTTAAAAAGCCCCATTATTAATGATAATGTGCAGGGATCTTGCAAAACACAGACTATCTAAAATATCCCTTTAAACCACCAATAATAGTGTTTTAGCATTAGCTTCATTTAGCGTCACTGTCTTTTCGAGTAATCAATAATGCTTTAAAAGCTTAACAATCAAATAAAAAATTATGATAATCAACAAATACTGAACTATTGGTGTAAACAAACCTGTGCAAGCACAGTTCGGATCTAGGGAAAGATGAAACACAATTGAGGAAGTAGCAGACCGTTATGTTTCATTTATTTTTCTCTCTTCATGGGCAAGGTAGAAAACCACAAAAGATGTCTAGAAGAGAAGACAAAGCAGTAGTTTTATCCCCTGCTCTTCATTTTCTTGGCTGAAAAAGAATTACAATCAAAACATGGACGGACATCTCCAAAACGGAGCAAACCTCGGGTGAATATTTCTAAGAGCAAAAGCACACTTTTCATAATCGCTAATTGGATGAAAATGAAACTCCATCAGTATTTTTATGAAAGGAAGCCACTTGACATCACAACACCGAGTGGAAGCAACAGTTATTTCTAATACGCCATGAACTGTTTGCATCTGTGGATGTGCAGTGGCAGGATGTGCAGTAAATATTTTCAGATTTTTGCTTGTTTATTTTTGGGAGCACTTTGCAAATGAAACTTGCACCATTCTCAGCAAAGATAAGGCAGAGTATGGTCCTGGGATGCTGTATGAAACCATTCCTCCTTCAGTGGAAAGAGACACAGCGTTTTTAAGAGGCAAAGTGAGAGGTCGATAAGGGTTTTGTTCAGAAATCACAGGGCGATGAAGCATGTCAGAGAGGTGTGCTCATTTCAACAGGCCTTGATTTAAAGCAGAGGGAATCTGGGGGCTGAGCAGCCCGGCACCTACTCCTGTGGGACGCGACAGTGCCGTGCGTTGGCATTCCAGCTCTTTTTCCCGGACAAAAGGAGCTTTCACTTAAACTGAGAGGTATTGAGTAACGAGCCCTGGACAACACAACAAACCGAACACAACTGTCTCAGCAAGGCTCTAACAAAGCATGGGAAATTTGCCATGGCCCCATGATTTATCATTTTAATTGGAATAAGACAGATTCCATCAACAATTACAGAACAGGGCAGCAAGAAATCTATGTTTTTCTTTAGCAGCTGTTATTGTGCAGGATAGACAAAGAGCTGAGGTAGGAACAAAACCCCTTTTCAGTGTAAACAGGTATGTAATCTGCAGAGGAAGATAAAACATAGAATCAAGATCTTTCAGATACAAAATATACTGAAGAAGCAAAATCATGCCTTTTCCATAGCCCTAATATGGCTATAGCTGGTCTTCCTTACCTCTTACAAAATCCTCTGCCAGTGCTACAGCAACTTCTCCCTGCTTGGCATATTCGAACAAGGGTTTTCAAGGAGTGATTCTCTGACCTTCCCAGGTGCTGTTCATTTAGAGTTTCATTTTATAGGCAGTAAGTCCAGTAGGGGTCAATGAGAACCACAAGCACTAAAAAACAGAATGAAGCTTGGTATGCCTTGTTATAGAGTTGGAATTTTCACTATGTTAAATTAAGCATTTAAATATTATGCCTCAAAGGTGGTATAAAAGGCCATAATAATTAATTTTAAAGATATAATTGTAATTAATACATATCATAGCCTACCAGCTATGTTTTCCGATGTCTCATAGCCTTTGTGAAAAGGACACATTATTAAGCAGAGGAGCACAAGACTCAGAGCAGGTTACCTTAGTGCAAACGGGTTTTTGCTGCCAGAAAGACTATTAATGATCCACTGTTTCCTAAACTGAAGATCACTGTTCTATCCTCTGAAGGCATACTGATTTCAGAGCAGGCAGTGTAAGATTTGGGACCCGGTGATCAGTGTGCAATACAAACCTATGTCTGGAAGACAGGTGTCCACTTTAGGACACAGGGAGATGCATGTATCTCAAAAGGTAATCTAAAAAATACCTAGCAGGTGTTCAGCTAGAAATGCCTGCAACGGACAAAAGCCAAATTAAATAAAAACTTATGACTGTGTCACCACAATCCAAATATGCATGGTGTAAGCAGTGGTAGGAATGTCCTAGAAGTAAGCAACAGATACCGGCCAGCTCCTGTGTGGGAACACCATATGGATCAAATTTTTCACACTGGGAAAGATGCGTGTGAAAAAGATATGCTGGCGACCTACAAAAAAACCTTATCTGGGATCAAAAAGGTGAATAGAATTATTTATTATACATGACAATAAGGGTCATGAATTAAATGAAATTAGTAGAGAGCAAACTGGAAACAAATAGATTTATTCCTTTTATCTTAAAGCAGAATTAACTGAACTGCAGACTTTGGACTGGAATGTTCAAAAGAGCTAAGAAAAATAGGTGAAATAAAATCATGGAGTGTAGGTCCAATGGTGCCTATTAAACAGGGTAATCCAAGTGCAGTTTATACGGGAGGGAAGAGTTAATTGCTAATTTCTTTGTTTCCTATTGTTGGAAATAGCATTTTGAGATGTTTCATTAGCAATACATGAGTTGAAAATAAGAAGTTAAATATATTGATTTAAACCACTACAGAAAGAGCACATTTGTATTTTCATTACAGTGAAGAGCGCTTGTGCCACGCAGCTGATGAGCTGTTTTGAGTGATAAACCACATCTATTTTGATTGTCATCCCACACCCTTCTCTGTTGTAGCACAAGAAAGAATAAGTTCTAATTTTCAAAGCTGGACTTGTTGCCTAGTCCACATTAATAGTGAAAAACATAATCAAGACTAATTTGATGAAACAAACGGCTTTTGATTAAATAATGTCATGCAGAAACACCAAACAAATTGAAACACTATTTCCTAGAGATGCATTCCTCTCTAGTCCTGGCAGAGATTGAATCTGAGTGTGCAATATATCATATTTAAATTCACTTCAGTTAATAATTTCATCAAAAATACACAGAGAGTGGTAAATAGTAGGCTAAAGGGTAGGACACTCTCAGTGGCTGTCATGGGGTTGCTAAGTAGGAAAGCAGGAAATCGCCAGACCTCCCTTCTTTCACATTTCTCCCATGCACAAGGGACAGAAAAGAGGTATCTTTTTCCCATGGAAAAAAACCCAACAAAACAACTTAAATTCTAAACTACCTCCTACACTTTCCTGAGAGTTTAAACCTTAGTTGCATGCTGACCAGCTCTTGGCTCCTCACAGTTACCCACTGTCAACTCGGAAATCTGTAGCACATTAAGAAAGCACAAGTTGAGGACAGCCCAAAGTAAAGTGAATTAAAATGATGACAAATATTGCAAAGAATATAATTCCCTTTTTATTCAGTCCTTTGGCAGAGTTTCCATTTTGAGATGCCAGAAGAACAGAGGGAAAAAAATGGAAGAGTCTGGGAGAACTCATGTTAAAGTGCAGTGCACCTTGATTTGAGCCTTTATGATCTTCTCTTCAAAACCCAACCCTGCAAACAACATGCAAGTGTGGTTTGAGAAAAAAAAAACTGAATAAAAATAAGAATATATCACATCAGTCAATCTCTATTTCAGGAAGTGATGCAAGCGAAGTCCGCAGCAAAGTGGGCCTCCCAGAAATACTCTGCCACCCACAGCATTGTGTAACCTTCCTTTGGTGTGAAACAAGGCTGGGCTTAGCTCCTCTAGCAGCAGTTAGCTGCACCCCATGCAACCTTGCTGAGAGTTAAAGAAACAACAAACAAATGCTGTTATTTCCCTTCCTCTGAAAAAGTGTGCCTGATTAAACTCCTGTTACAAAGCCCTATAACAGCAGAAGCGAGTCCTGCAGTTTCCGATAGGAAAACTGCCTGCTCCGCATCCCACCAGAGGGAACGGAAAGGCTGGTGTGATTGACAGCTGTTCATGTTTTGGCTCTTGCCTCTTTCACCCCACTGGAGCTCTTGACTTTCAACTTTATTGTGTGGGATTTTTTTCCATTTCTCTCATTTTCTCTCCCATCAGCTAATTTTTTTTCCTTCTACTCACAGTTTCCAAAACTGAATAAACAAAGAAAATATGTGGTCAGGTAACAAAACTCAGCACCTGACAATTACATTTAGGCAAAACTTATGCAACAATTACAGCTGATAAATGACTATACTACATTATTTTTAATTTGACTGCCGCCATAGTAAGTCTTGCATATAGAATATCCCACTGCATTAACTCAGACCTGATACTTTCTAAGCATATCTACATGGACTATATCCTGGCAGAGTAACAGCTGCCTTAAAACTATTGACTAAGCAAAATAGGACTAGAAGAGAGCACACTATTTGACATTATTTATCCTGCTCTCAGGATATTTAGTTGGATTTTTTCTCCCCTATTCCTTTGAGGCCACAGCTTCCCACCGCTGCCGCAGCAACGGTTCATCTGCTATTGCTTTCTTGCTTTCTGAGCAGGGCTGGTGGCAGGAAGCCACAATTGCTCCCTGTGTTTATCTCTCCCCATCTCACAGCCCTGACAGAGTGAGTCTATTTGGATAGCAAGAAGCTGTGGTAACTAAGCAGCCACAAAATTTAAAAGGGACATTTCCAGCTACTTGCACTGCTAAGAGTAAGTGTAAAGCAAGTCTTTTATAACAGAACAAGCATATTTTTTAATGTGAATGGAATGAGAAAAACAAATAGCAGGTTTTGTGTGGGTGCTTTACTTACATAATCTTAAACTAAATCTTCCTGCTTAAGAATAAAAGCTCTTCATCTTAGAGATGGTTTTTGCTGACTAACATATTAGCAATAACTTCATATTCCAGTTACAATCTCTACATATTTCATCTTGAGTCTTTCTGTGAGAAGTTCAGAATCATGCACAGCCCATGTTCCTTCTTTCTCTAGAATGTAGCTCCCATTTCCTTAGGGAATCAAACAGCCAGACCCACTTAACCCCTTCCTGGAATATTTAACATCCTGCCTCTGGAAGAACTGTTTCAACCAAATAGTTACAGAAAACATTCGAAGGGGTAGGTCTAAAATGCAAGCTTCAAACCCAGACCTCAGCTTTCCCAAAGGAGGTAGTGCTCAGATATAGGAGTTTGGTTCAAGGCCAGCCAGCAAGTCAGGAATAGACTCAGAGGACATACGGGGATCAGGAATGCTCCCGGTCCCGTCTCTTGTGCTTGGACTACTTCTGTTATTTTCATATAGAACAGTCTCCAAGAAAGACTAACAGAACGGTGATGAGACTGCTAGCAGTAGTTATTCTTCTAGATGGGTTATTAGAACCAAAGACAAAATTTTACACCGGCGGTGCTTTTGAAAAGTAAGATTTGATCCTACAAACATCACCACAGATTCCAGGTCTTCTGCTCATGCACAGTCCAAGGGTTTGATGAGATCAGGGTGTAATTTTTACATCTCAAGCACCATTATCTTTAGTGAACTTGCAATACAAACAATGAAAAGTACATTTTAAAGAAGGGGCTATGCCTGCATTTTTGCAAAGGTAAACTCTAGTCTAATCTCTGCACATGCCTGTTTTCTGGACACTCTGCTACCAGTGCAGCTGCATAGGACCAGAGTTGATGCTCAGCGTCTCCGCATGGGGTGAGGGCTGGTTTGAGGAGGTTTGTGCTTCCTTAGTTTTTCCAAATGACAGGCAAGATTTCCCAGTGCACTCTGTCTGCCTTTTACTGCTTCAGGGATGCAGAGCGGTCATAAAGTTTAATTGCCCAATTAAGCAGGCTTTACAGTTGCTCTGTGTTACTGGAGCGCCACAAAGCAGATTGAGCAAACTAGTGAAGCTGGATCATTACTGTGTCGAAACCAAGACACATGCATTTGTGTGAGTGTGCGAGAAAAACATTCATTATATGGGCTAAAGTATCCTAAATACAGAAGTGGGTATAGATTGCACAGGGAGGCACAGGTTTCAGTGTCGTGGAGCCAGTTACGAGCAAGAACTCTAATCCCCCCGTCCTCTTTACAGGACGGCGGAGGGAGCCCCCAGTGTCCAAGTCAAGCTGGCACAGCCAGGGTTCTGTCGGGGCTGCAAGATGGAGGGGAAACGCAGCAGCTGGGGCTTCCTTCCACTCTCCCGGGGCAGCAGAAATAACCTTCTGTGAACGAAGCACAGGAAAAGGAAAAAAAAAAAAAAGGCACATAAGCGTCCATGACAATTTGCAAATGGAGGAGTCTAAACTCTCATGGGGAGTGGAGTTCAGTGAAGGCGGCAGTAGCTGAGGGCTCACACCAGCTCTGCTTCTCATCCCCTGCTTGTCCTTTACCAGGTCCCTTTGGCAGCCCCCCAGCTTTTTTCCCCGCCCACCATTGGCGGGTTCTTGTTCCTTTTCAAGCCTCTTGGTTGTGGGTGATGCCAGATGCATGTGCCTAAGGAGAGGACAGCAAACACTCTAGGGTGGTGGAGGCCTCTAGAGACAATTTCACTACAAATAAATCCTTCGGTTATCTTAATGCCAGCAGGCATCTCAGTAAAAGTGGTTTCATGTTTAAGAAAAATGCCTGCTTACTTCCAAGTTTGTTTTTTTTTTTTTTATTAACAAAGCAGTTTGCTGACTATATAAACTATTGGCTAGAGCAATGCTGCTCAAACTGCCAGATGGAGCTACCAAAGGAGCCACGGAACAGTTCAAAAGGGCTGTAGCTCACAAAGAGTTAATCAATCCACAATATTTTTATACTAAACTGTCAACAGTTCAAGGCAGTATTTCTCTTTGTAAGTGGGTGTTGTGGAGGGCTTGCAGGATTTTCAGAAGCAGACAAATCAAAAAGCAAGCCATGCTTGCAAAACCAAAATAATATAAAATTGTGAAATGGACAACAACACCAGACCCCAGCTCAGGCCTCATAGGATAGTGCCCATTTGGTGAGGC
Source organism: Mystacornis crossleyi (assembly GCA_013400655.1). Lineage (NCBI taxonomy): Eukaryota > Metazoa > Chordata > Aves > Passeriformes > Timaliidae > Mystacornis > Mystacornis crossleyi. Next base: position 28,130 of record VYZQ01002168.1, read on the forward strand.
ACTGCCTGTGCTGGGTTCATCCTCAGCTCCTGGCTCTTCCCACCTCAAGGAGCTGCCCCACTCCTCCTGCTCCCAGACAAAGTCAGACTGAAAAGCATTGCTTTTGGGATCCACGTCAAAGTTTATTGCAATATTTTTTCAAGCATTATTTTTGAGTCCATGACAGTAATATAAATCAGCTGATTTCTACTAGTTCTTTAGTACAGATAAGTAGTGACAAATCTGAGTTAGTGCAAACACACTTCACTGTAGCTTGTCTACTATGTTTCAGGTGCAGGTCCTGCTTGGTGGTGATGGAAAAGCTACGGGAACATTAACATTCACCCCCATGGCAGCTGGCATTAATGCCGACCCAGNATTAACAAAGCAGTTTGCTGACTATATAAACTATTGGCTAGAGCAATGCTGCTCAAACTGCCAGATGGAGCTACCAAAGGAGCCACGGAACAGTTCAAAAGGGCTGTAGCTCACAAAGAGTTAATCAATCCACAATATTTTTATACTAAACTGTCAACAGTTCAAGGCAGTATTTCTCTTTGTAAGTGGGTGTTGTGGAGGGCTTGCAGGATTTTCAGAAGCAGACAAATCAAAAAGCAAGCCATGCTTGCAAAACCAAAATAATATAAAATTGTGAAATGGACAACAACACCAGACCCCAGCTCAGGCCTCATAGGATAGTGCCCATTTGGTGAGGCACTGCCTGTGCTGGGTTCATCCTCAGCTCCTGGCTCTTCCCACCTCAAGGAGCTGCCCCACTCCTCCTGCTCCCAGACAAAGTCAGACTGAAAAGCATTGCTTTTGGGATCCACGTCAAAGTTTATTGCAATATTTTTTCAAGCATTATTTTTGAGTCCATGACAGTAATATAAATCAGCTGATTTCTACTAGTTCTTTAGTACAGATAAGTAGTGACAAATCTGAGTTAGTGCAAACACACTTCACTGTAGCTTGTCTACTATGTTTCAGGTGCAGGTCCTGCTTGGTGGTGATGGAAAAGCTACGGGAACATTAACATTCACCCCCATGGCAGCTGGCATTAATGCCGACCCAGTGTGACCCCACCTTCCATGTCACAAGGACGCTCACAGCGACGTTGGGCTGCACGCTGGCTGGCTTCGCCCTGCCCACCTCCTGCCACCCACACGCATTGAGATCAGCACTGAGTCTGTTCCAGGCTTGTCACAACCCTCTGACAAAGCAAAGAGAGGCAAAGGGATAAAGGGTAAGGAGAGAATTAGCAAGGAGGTAAGAGATGGAAGGAATACATATGTGGAGTGGAAAAGGCTTGAATAGATCACTGACTGTAGTTTTCAGCTGTGTTTGAGGAAGCCTTCAGTAACAAGCATTCTACAGGACTCCAAACAGATGACAGACGTTGCAAAGGTCACTTTAAGTGAACTGATTTCAAATCTAGATCAGATTAGAACAACTGGATGTCTGATCACTAGACGGTTATGCAAGAGTCACATGTGAAATCATCAATTGGTCTTTATAGTGTAGCTCAAGGGAAACTCTCTACCCAGCCTTTCCTCTTGAGAGCTAATGCAGGAAAAGCTGAAAGAAAATGCATTTCAAGATTAATTTTTCATTCTCAGAATATCCCATAAAGTGGTTGTTTCTTTTGGAGGTTTGGGAAAGAATAACTGCATACATTCTTTAGAGCAGTGTTACATTGCTTGGACCAGAGCTACCTATTGAACAGTTGTCACATCATTTTTTAGGGACTTATGCCAACAAATTTGGAATCCAAACTTGCAGATATTAACAGGAACATGGAGAATTTAGATAAAATGTGCATTTCAAGCTCCAAGCAGGCAAGTTTGCGCTGACACTGCTCTATATAAAGCAATATTTCTGTTGCTACGGTTTCCAAATGGCCTCATTTTGAGCAATCAATAAAGGCATTGAATTAAATTGTTAAATTAAAACTGCAGCTCCTAATGCTGAAGGCAAGGACTCCATGCACATTCAGTCACAACTATAGGTTAGTTTGTTTAAGTCTTTGTATTCAGAGGATTTTATCACTGCATAGAGGAAATTCATGCATGCACAGCCTGAGATCACACAGAGGTGGTCTCTTTTTTCTTGCACAAATGATGGTTTGACTTTCTGTGCTGTTGAAAGGCAAATATCTGTCAAGATCATGACATACAATAACTGCAGAATATTATGTTCAAAATGATAAATCACTGTATCACATTTTAGTATTTTATTAAAGCATTATTAGTATTATTTTTTACATATGAACTGTATGAATGACATTTTAAAAATTAATACAATACAGAATATGTCAAGATATAAACACCAAGTACATTCAAATTGAACATCAACAGATCTGAAACTGGATGCTGTCTGTGGATATAAAAGTATTTATATCAGCTCCATATGAAGAGGCAAAAATATATAATTACAATTAAACACATTTTGGGATGATGGAAGATTGTGAAAAATTTTGTTTAGGGCTTACCTACCTAAAAAGCTGCTGACCATGGAATGGAATTACATGGTAGAGATTACATGCGACCTGTTTTCAAAATACTTTAACTCTTAAAATAAAGGACTAGCAACTGAGTTCAGAATGCACAATAAACAGACTTGAAGAGTTTTTAACCCCAATCTTAACCACCCCCCCCCAAAAAAGGAAAAGTGCTTATGTAAGAATAACAGTTCAGAGCATCTTTAAATCCAATGGAATACATTCTTCAAACCCTTAATACTCTGATGTATTCGTCCCAAGAACAACCCTGGTGTGTCTGAGATACTCAACCTGTTTCCTTTCAAACCCCTCAAAATAATGGAATTGGTAGAACAGAAAGGTTTACTTCCCTTGGTACAGACAGCATGCTAGATGGAAAAGAAATGTTTCAAAGACTTCCAGTGATAATGAACAGAAGTCCTAACTACAAAAGGTAGAAGTACTTCAAAAAGCTTAATCTAATTAACTTTCAATTAGATATAGCTATGAATTTATGTCATTCTGCAAACAGAACTGAGGCTCCTAAGTTACCTAAAGGCAGAGGTTTTGTATTCCTTGGAGATTTAACATCTAAATCTTACATACATTTTAAACATTTTTGAAATCTGCCATTCATTTCCAATCTAACCACCAGATTTTTGTGTGGTATAAAATCATCAGAGTTTGTGTTTCTATACTTGCATTACTCTCCAAACTCCTTTATTTGACAAGACTTTGTAAGCTTGCATCAACAGTGTCTTTCATATGTAAAACTAGAGGCACCAATCATAAAATCACAGAATCATCTATGTCAGAAAGGACCTTTAAGATCACCAAATCCAGCTATAAACCCAATACTGCCAAATCCAACACTAAACCATTTCTCAAGTACCACATCTACACCTCTTCTAAATACCTCCAGGGACAGTGACTCTGCCACTTCCCTGGGCAGCCTGTTCCAGTGCCCAACCCTCTGGGTGAAAAACCTTCTTCTAATATCCAACCTGAACCTCCCCTGACACAACTTCAGGCCATTCCTTTGGGTCCTGAAAGAACAATGGGCTACTGGATGAGACTTTATTTGTATGAATGTTCCTGTCCATCATCATATATATAATTCTTTTAGTTTGTGTGTGAAACCTTCTCTAGAAGAACAAAGCACCTTACAAAATGTGAACTTTGTCTCCATAAATAAAAGCATCTGGTTTGCTGTCTAACCATCTGGTTTGTCTAAAGTTTATAGTCTCCTGAGTGTTATTCACAGGCCCACATATGATCAAGCCTCCACAGACATTTTTATTTGGTAAAAGCTTTCCCACAGCCCTTCATTTTTTCTATCTGTTTTTGATCTTGTAAAAACGTCATTTTAGTACGTGTGTTGTAATACTGCATGTGTTTGTGTTTCTGTGAACTGTGCAGATCTCCTAGTGTGTAGATATTATGGGCTAGATTCTCTTGGGAACAGTGGAGGAAAGAACTACGGAAGAGCCATTTGGAGATACCAGACTCTATGACTTCTTCTCTGCGGTCCCTGACCAAAGGGCTAGGTGAGGCTGGATAGATTACTTCAAAATGCATCAACTATTAACACCTAACAAGGCATTGAGAACTGTTTCTGTTCAAGAGCTACAGCTGGTCGTAGGTAACAACCACTTTGTCAATCCTACACCAGACAGGTATTCGGCAGTATTTGACAATTCCACGATTCCTGACAGCATGCAGAGTCCAGATAATCTAGCTGTGTGTGAATAAAATGTGTTATTATTTTCCCTTAATTCTACAAGCTGAACAGTCACTAAGTTTCTGCTTGCTCTCTCTGTTTCATAAACACAAGATTTTCCATCGAGAGCCCTTACAAAGCCTTGCCAAAAGGGTTCATTCTCCTTTAGCGTTCAGCTGCTCCAGTTTCTGGAGAAAATGTCTCAGTTCTCTGGTAGGTCAGTAAGTACACAACAGTTCACGAGCTCTGATACTTCTGCCTAATCTGCTCTCTTACCACAGGCAATGGAAAATGTTTCACTTAAAACAACAAACATTCAAAATCAGAAATAGAAATTACCTCAGTAGATATTAATATAACTTCACAGAAGCCTCTCTCTTTCTGCTCTAAACCATGACTGATGTTTCAGCAAAGTAAGTGTGTGAATATTTAAGTCTTTTTCTGCAGTGAATAAGGGTAATTGTGCCTTTTTATCTATTAGAAGTCAGCAACTGTCTGTATGTGTTATGTCAAAGTGTGATTTAAAGAGAAGTGTAGACCTATGGGTCATGTAGTGCAGTACTGTATTTGAAATTTGACCAGAACTAAGCTAACTGGAACAAAAAGCCTATATTTTAAGTGTGAAAGAGGTGCCTATTTCTACTGTCACTTTCCCTGTATTTCTTTAATATAAGAAAGTAGAAAGGATCCCAATAGTCCTGCAGAAGCTAAGACCCAGGATTTCACTTTCTGCAGAAGAGTTGAGAGAGGGCAGCTGGATCCCACTGGACCCTGCTGTGTTTAGTTTCTAAAAATGGGAACTAAACTGAGAAGCAGCCTCCAGGGGTAGCAAAATACAGCAGGAAGCTTGGAGATGCCGTTCTGTTCTAAAAAAATAAATTGTTTCATGTACGTGATTCTATTTACTTCTTTGCTTATTTGTGTAGCTTGGGGGTACTGGGCTGTTGCCAGGTCGGCTTCTTACAGCTTTGATTCCTGTTGACATACAAAAGTGTGAGTGTGTGAGCTCACACACACATAATTTAAAAGCAGCTTCTGTGAATGCCGAGAAGAGTTTTAAGTAATTCTGTTTTGCTGTCAATAGATTTCACTGAAGCCTTGTATGCTGCAGGAGAGATCGACCATGTATTCCAAGCCTAAATCCTAGATCATTAAATTTTAGCCTTTCATATACAGACAGATTCTAAAATGAGCCATAACTTTCCATCTGGAAAGTTAGTATGTTGACTGATAATACAAACTCCCAGCCACTATAAATATGATGCACGTTGCAAATTTAAGTAACAACTTTTTTCAGATTTCAGCAACAATCCAGGTAACAGAGCTGAAACAATGAGCCTTAATATTTGTCTGTATGCTTAGATACAAGATGGGCTTTGTATTTCTTTTGTTTATTGTACTGAACGAGCTAGCCTATTCATTCAAAATGAAAGTCGAGACAATAATTAATTGTGATTTTTCCCAAGTTACAATGCTAAGCCTGGTCCTAAGTAAACTATTGTATTGCTAATTATTTACATGCATTGAATTGCAGTGTGAATGAGCCTATCACTGTGTCAATTTCTACATTACAAATTGGCTCGTGTTTTCAATCTCAATGCAACATTAACATTTTTAACCTGCAAATGGGAGTCAGTATTCACACCAATCAGGATAACCCATATCCTTATGTTCCAGAGCTTATGCTACACAGCTTCATTTGAGAAGGGTAATTAAACGAAAAATTTTGCTTTAGATTTTAAATATATTTTTAGGAAAAAAATATTTATTGCTAGGAAAATCTTGTGTGAGCCATATTTGTTTTCAGAACATATTTCCAAGAGCTGGGAAGATTTGTTTTCTGGCATGCATCAAACATTTTTCCATTGGCCACAGCATTCTTGCACTAATTGAGTTTAGAAAACTCTTCAGCTGCTGCCTGGATGAATATGATCTGTGGAAAGCAAGCCTCAGAAATAATGGGACCCATTAGCTAATTACACTTTATCGTCAAACATGCATCAGTTGCAAAATGTAATATGAGAACTATATTCTGGTATCCCAGACCTTTCAGATTATAAGAGCTGCCATTAAAAAGGGATGTCAGTATCTTCTTTCCCGAAATACTCCATATTCCCTAGTGAAGGAATCCACTAATTTTCAAAAGATACAAAATGGTACAAGACCAACACTGGCTTCTGAAGAGATGATTTTGGTGTCTGAAGTTAAAACTTCAGAGAATTTGCTTTGTTTATTGTGCATAAAATCTGAACAAATCTGTTCCCTGGTTAAAATTATCCACTCTGCTAAAAAACCACACAAAATCCTACAATCAATTGCAAATCAGCACATTTTGGTAGAAGGCATGGATCTTTTTTAATTGTGATTATGGACTGTGTAGAGGAACGTTTCTTTGTATTTCCTCTAAATGCTCCTTTACTTTTACAATTTTATTTCCTATGACAATATATGTAGAAGTGACTGACTGTATTTTGCCATAGCCCTTACCTTTCTATTAATGTTTCAGATAATACATAAGGAGGATAATCTCACTATTTCTCCCATTATTTTTTCCACTGAGAGCATTTTCTCTCCTTTTTAAACAGGAGGAAATTCAGAGTCACATTACAGTTGGCCTTGTTAACGTACTGACCTTGACTCTTTGTTGCCTTACACTCTTGGCAGCTACATAATTCTGTGCTAAGTGGAAGCTAAAATGCCATCCTCTTTGAATGTTTACCTTCTGAACTTACATGTGAATTTGATTTCCAAGATGACAAGATCCAAGTGGAGAACCATCATGATTTCACATGGAAGTCCAGTCACTTGCTGTTTTAGATTCCAAACTACATAAAATCCCAGAAGAACCAAACCCCACACAAGCACGTAAGTCACAAAAATCTTCAATATATTTGACTACTGTATTGCTGAATAAATTGTGAGCATTCAAGTAACAAATAAATATAAATTTCAAGTTCATCGGTTGCACTACATCAGCCTGGCAGTCTTGGTGGGCAGTAGACTGACACACAGGTTTTGTACTGCGGTTTTCCATATGCTCCGCACCGGCAAATTTCCAAACGAACAGATTCAATGCTGCTCTCCTTAGCCCAGCTCACTGACTGCTTGGCTCACCTTTGTCCACCTCCTGCCATTCCCTTCCAGCCCTCCTCCCTGCGGAGCCCTGTTGTATACACAAGGTTTGTGCTCCTGTCACAAAGTGAAGAAACAACTGGAGACATTGCCGGAGACATTCCTTACAGTGCTATATCCCGCTGCCATACCCTCACTGTTTCCAGAAAACTGAGAGAGCAGCACCGCATGTGGCTGGTCCGTGCGAGGTGAGCAGGTCACAGCAGCACCTTACATCACAGCCTGCAATGAGGTCAAAGCAGCTCCAGTGGAGGAGGTCAGGCAGTGAGACTCAATCTCCTAAAGCCTCACTAAGCGCTCATGTAAAATATTTAGTAGTTGTAAGAATCTTGTTGCTACAAAGATACACAACACATCATCCGTTAGTAGAATGCAGAATGACTGTGAAATCAAGTACTTACATTTGAGTAAAATCCAAATAGTTTTCCTTCTATTAGGAAATAATAAAATGCTCTATCTAGATGAGTAAAAACCTGCCAGCTTTTTAATGAGATGCTCTTTCTGCTAAGATTGGTTTACCAGCAAACACACCTTAATTTCTCTGGGTCTGATTATTCCCTATGTAATCCTCACACTGGTGCAAAATCAGGTTAACAAAAAAAAAAGAAGGCCACCAAACAAACGCCTTACATTCCAGAGGTGCAATTATTTCACAAATAAAAAGGAAGCAAACACAAGATTTTGTAGGTGGTGCTCGGAGATTCTTACCACGTATTCCTTTTGAAATCTGAGATACATTACCATTTTAAAGTACTCTGAGCTCAGTAAAACTAAATAGGGATATTGTTAGTGCTGGGACTTTTTGTAAAAGTATAGTATCTTACCTGAGGGGTTGCTTTTCCATTCTGCTATCTTTTTTTCTTTTTTTTTGCTTGTTTTATATACAGTGATATTCATGTTCCAATTAACTCCTACAATGTTACAGCCTACAACCTCTTAGCTCTTATTCCTGTTTTTATGCTAGAAAGCAAAGTGAACAAGCAGCAGAAAGCCTTTAACCTCATCTTTCAGGCGAACTTATCACTATATGTTGGTTATTGTCTTCTTTTGCAAATAGAAGACAGACAGATACATGTACATCAGCGTATCCCTGGTTTTCACACAGGCTCCTCTAGGACGATTGTTTTTAGTTCTAGGAAGAGCATGCAGCAGATGAACACCCAAATGAGGATGAATTTTAAAGGACCTAAGAGAGCATGCTCCCAAAATGTAAGTTTTATACATTAGAAAAATGCCTATTTAAGAGTATACTTCATATTAAAACACAGGTCTTCAGTAGCACACCTCAGATACTACTACATAGGGAACAGATTTAGATTTGCTTTCCTTTTCTTTAAAAGTTCCGTGGACACCCAACAAAATGGAATTACTAATGGCTCACCTTTGGGTTGATCATAAGTGTTAGCTGAACCTTTTTGTCTAACTGGGTTAATTAGGTATTATCTTTTCTCTTTTTCACCTAAATAAAGGTTTTATAATGTCTTAATATTTCAGCTCCTGCAGCTGCTTTCATTGCGCAAGTTTAAGATCTCTATTATGCAGAGCCACATATTTTCACAAAATATGTAAAACCTAAATTGGTTTTGAAATTTCCACTCATCTGCCAAAACTAACCGAAATTGGCCGGCAAGGAGGTGACCATTCCCCTTCCCATTCCGATGATAGAGAAAGACTGGATGATAGACACGTGTGACTGCGTAAACACTGTTCCTTAGGAAACAGCCTTAAAAAAGTAAATCACTTTTCAGATCACATGTTAAAGCTTTGTACAATTGAGGGTTTGAGATGTGCTAAATCTTACACGTTCTGCCCAGTCCTATTCACTTGAACAGAACTAATCACTCAAATTGCATAAAGCTAAGTGCTTGTTTAAATCCTCACATGACTGATGACTAATGTTCAGTATTTAAAATCCTGTCCAAAGACAAAGGAACTGATTGTTTCATTTGGGCAGTCAACTTTCCAATTCATCATAGTGATTTAAATCCTTATCATTTAAAATGCCTAAGAAGCATGACCTCACTTCATCAACAGATTCTCCTTTTGTCCTCCTCGAAAATTTTGCATACTAAATACCACACTATTGAAAGTAAAATATTTTCAGTCTGAAAGTGACTTGAATTCCGTATTTTATGACAGGTGTTGTATAAACAAGAAAAAAAAACACAGAAAGAAGCTAAATTTGACGAGGTTCCTTGAATGCACTAAATCTAAAGAGAACTCTTGCGTTGATATCAAATATAAGTATCACTGACTATTTAAGTGGGTATAAAGCACTTCCCGAATGTCTCAGTGTACAGTGTAGAGTATACACTGCTAGGAGACATGGAGGGTTTAATGCTTCATCTTCTCCAGTTTACCAAACTTTAAAATTATAAAAGCTATGTAGTTTGCGTTGTTGCATATCGAGGAGGTTCAAAGAGCGACCGTACGACTTTCAGGCATGGCATCATTATGTTCTCTTTACATCAGAAGCCCACCTAGGTTCCGCTTTGCGGCCGGGACCCTCCCGGGTGCCCTGCGGAGCCGGCAGCGGTCGATGCCTGCCGGGGGCCGCGCGCGCCGCGC
>VYZQ01002169.1:8166-42091 GCA_013400655.1 Mystacornis crossleyi
CCACGCTGCTGGACTCCCAAATCCCAAACCTGTGGGGCTCCACGCTGCTCCACTGCAGAGCTGGACGTGACCCGAGTGATGCAGACCTTGGCTGGAGCAGTTCTGCCCCAAACACTCGGGACAGTGTGGGGCTTGTCCGGCTCCAGTGGTCATGAAGCCCTAAAAACTTGGCTCTCTTCTGTTTTACACGTGATGAGAAGGGTGCGAGCCATGGTGGGATTTTGTGTTATTGTGTTGCACAGTTAGACCAAAATGAGGGTGCCTCTGTCTGACAGAGACTTCTGGGTTTTTATTCAGCTCCTAATTAGAGCAAATAAAGCTGCCTGTCAGACACCACTGTCAGGGAAGTCCTTTCTCACCTCTGGTCGCTTCCCCTTTGTCGCAGCATCCTCACCTTGGGCTCTGTTTTGTGTGGCAGATCCCCACAGGTTTACCTGGCTCTGAGCTTTATGGGCTGCTTCTGTGCAGGGATTTTTAAAGCCCTTATTCCCAAGGTTGGGCTCACCTGGAGGAGGGATGGAACGACCCTGTCTGGAGTATTACTTGTGGTGCCAGTTTACTGTAGTGAAAAACACAGTTCTCTCACCAGCAGGCCTGGAAAATTCTGTTGTTCCCTAACCCAGAGTGAGAAGCTGAAAAACCTCAGAACACAGGCTCTTAGTTATTCGGCGTTTTAGAGAATATTGAAATCAATAAACCAAACACGGGTATTTGAAGCACAGACAAAATTACGTGATTGTATTTCAAGGTGTAATATTAAACTACAAGGTGGTTTGTTGAGTTTTCTAACACACTTGGGAAGCTTAAAAACAGTGAAAAGGTGCTGCCGGAAAAAGCATTTTTCTTGGTATCCATTTGCATTGAGAATTATCTGTACAATGTAATTCCCATGGCTACTGGAACCTGAATATCTTGGAGCAACTGAGATTTCGTGGCAGCATTCTGGGCCTTCCCCTGAAGCCAGCAGCTGGGTTAAATGCACATTTCTGAGGCTCATTCTTCCATAATAACTGATCAATTATTTTTGTTTTCTGCTGAGCACAGTGCATGGAACTCTTCCTTCCCTTGAGGTGGGGAAATTGCCCTGGAAGTCCCACCCAGTCTCTGATCCACATTTAGAGTCAGAGGAGACCCTCTGACTGCGTGTATGCAGGAGAAAAAAGCCCACCTTGAAAATATTCATTAATTCACCGGCAAATAGCGGTGGGTCAGAGAAAGCATCAGCAATTAATGGTAATTAAATCCATCGGACGTCAGTGATTAATTTCCTCGTGAGCTGTTGATAACGCTGCACGAAACACATCGAGGGTGTTCTGACTGTTGCTGTTAATGTGCTTTTTCTGGTGGATTTAAGCAGTTTATAGGCTGGGTTCTTGCCACGTGTGGCCCATCCCCGAGCACAGGCGGGCACTGAAATATTCCCAGTTTCCAGCCCCCTCCTGCCTGCCCTGCTGTTCCTTAGAGCCAGGAAATCCAGGGGTTGATCACGGATCTGTTTGTCTGTGACTGGAAACTTGTCTTTGGCCAATCCCCTCTGCATTTCTTCCTACAGAAGAGGGCAGCAAAAGCCACCAACTACTTTCCTTCATCTGCCTCTGCAGATGCTAAACCAAGATGAGGTTTTGTGATTGGTCCACTCAAAATAAACAGGGCAGCATGTGATTGTCGTGAGTATAAACATAAAAGCATAAGTTTCAGTTGCGTGGAAAAAAAAAAATTGAATCATCAAATGCTGTTTTACGCCAATAATTTGGGCTTTCTGTTCAAATGGGGCCTCAAGTGTTCCTGTAACCTGGTGTTAGTGGGAGTTCATGACTTCCATCTTCCCCCTTTTTCTTTCCTCCCATTGACTGGCTCATGCAGAACCTCAGAGAGGTTTTTAGGATACATTTTCTGCCTTAAATTCAGAATCCTCAAAGGTGAAAATTCAAACAATGCCATAGCCCAACACGTTATATGTGAACTAACACTGCAGTGTCTCCAGGCATAAATGATTATCTGAATCAGATTACCTCACAGAGTCTCACATCTCCCTTAGAGATGTCTGAAACACCTTAGCAAACTCAGTATAAATAGAAAAATTAAAAGGCAGATGCATTTCTGATGAAAGATGGATTGGATTCAGTCTCAGAGGCTCTTTCACTCCATGCTGGTTCATATGGCTTCTCAGATGTTGCCAGAAATGACCTCCTGGCACTGTAAAGTTCACTCTATTTCCTTTACCTCAATAAGAAAAAAACACACCAACATACCTCTAGGTTATATTTCTAGCTGGCTTGAGTTTTTTCTGTCACAAGCTGTTCACCAGGGGCTGCACTGTGGGACATTTTAGCCACTTATTCAAGATGTTGTGCCTTCCTTTCTAAACAGGATTGCTCAGTAGCAGGTTGTGCTCCTTTATCTTGGTTATCAGCAGATGAAATGGAAAGAATGGACCCCTTAGTTGGCAGGGAAATGCCAAATTTGTTACTTTATCCTGCAGTACTGGCTGTAGGAGATAAGGAACTTCGGGCAGCTGGTGCAGAAGATGCAGTTTGAGGCCCGGGCACCAGGCACCAATAAAAGCTGGATTCAGCACAGCAATATTTCGTAATTCAGCTGGTGATGTTTTCCCGCGTAAAAGTTGGAACTTTCTGTTCGTCTCAGGAGTACAAAATATTTTTATGACCCCAGCCCTGGGAAAGTGTAGTAGTCGTCCTAATGAGTCTAGCAGATTTGGAAAAGGTTAGGGTATCTTGCATCACTTATTGGGTCTTCTGCTGAGGAGGGAATGAACGTTTAAAAATACTCTCATTTGTCATCCAGTGTGCAGAAAAAGAGCTCGCAGAAGTTACGTCGTGACTGTAAATCTTGCAGAGAAGTAACGGGCTAATGGTAAATATTACATAATGGGAGGTGTGGGATTTGGAGGCATTACCAGAAAGGCAGACTGGTGTTTGGGCATGAAAGAGGACTTGTTTCACCTTGAGTGGGCAGAAAATGAGGCATTTGCAGTTGAGCAGGCTGTTTAAAAGACCCAGAAAATTTCAGTTCGACTGAGAGATTCGGGAGTAGGAGGCACTTTCTTCTGCATTACATCTCCAGTGAAAACACTGCTCAGGAACAGAGCAGAGGGACGAATACAAACCCTCCAGATTAAAGCAAAAAGGATGTTTCTTGGGCTGGAAAGAATAAAATGGCTCTGTTCTGTTTAAGTGATCAGAGTAGAGGGGATCTGATACATGCCAAGGGATGGGAGAACTTGTTGAAAAAGAATGGGCTGGTAATAAATGAGGAGAATTTTAAAAAGGGATTGAGTTGGAGGTTGTGAAAGTCTCTGAAGGTGCCACATATAAATCTGTTGTATAAAACCCCACCTTTCTAGCAAGAGCTGTGCGCAACCCAGCCAGGGAAATGGAATAACTGCTGCTTAATAAAATGATGTTCTTTATTTCTAGGTAGGCTATGGGTTATTTTTAAATAAGTTTTAAGAGCTGAATCTCTTTGGGTAGCTCCTCCACGGCCTGAGTAGGGAAATCCACCACTGAGAAGAGTTTACTCTGCTTTTGCAGGAGTTTGGCCATCCCTGGTGAAGGGAGCGGGGCAAGGTCTGAGGGTGCACGCAGGGGATTTGGGTTTTAAGCAAGTATTGAGCAAAGTTCTTTGCTCGGGGCTGCAGAAGGGAGGGCAGGAAAGCCTTGTAACCCAGGGGAAGTGATTCCTGCAGAGGTGTGGGTTCCGCTGCCCTGCTCAGCTCGAGCTGTGGGGTGGCTGTGCCCTCGTGCTCCTCGACAAAAGGATATTTATTGAGGGGGCAGCTCGGGGGTGAAGAAGCCCTGCAGGCTGACAGAATTCACTGGACAGTGCCAGGGTCCGGCCAGCGGCGAGGGCTGTGCTGAGATGCGCCAGCAGAGGAAGTGTTTGCCTTTGTTCCTGCTAATTCTCTTTCCACCTCTTAATGGTTGACAGCTCTGGTGTAGAAATGTTTGATGCAGTGATTTCAGGTACAGAGACACCGGGAGGCCTGAGACATGTTGGCAAAAGCACTTTTTTTTTTTTTTTACGAGCAGTTTATTTTCCCCTTCAAAAGGCTGGGCCGAGAGGGAAGGACTGCATCAGCCGTGTCCTACCCGGCGTGCCAGGGAAAGAATGTTTGTAGGAAATAAATCAAATTTCAGTTGGGGTTTCTGTGAATTGTCACCTCCCGGGGTGAATGGCTTGGAAGGGCAATCCCCGTGTCCTTGGCGTGGCAGTGCTTCCACGGGAGAGGGCGTTCCACCCGGCTGGGTGATTAACAGCAAAAGAGAACTGCTGGAAGGGAGAGCCCTGGAACCTGTTGGAATAACCTGTGCTGTCCCAGCGCCAGGGAAATGTGCTGCTGGGCAGATTTACAGCCCCTGCTAATGGAGATTGCCATTAATCTAACGAGGCCCGGCCTAGCAGGGAGCGCTGCTGAAGCTGAAAGTCGCTCAAAGTCACACGTCTGATGTGTCCGGGCGTTTGTTTTGTGGTGATGGTTTGCTTCTTCTGAGGCAATTTCTGTGTGAGGTAATAGCTTGAGCAGACACCTCTGTTTGGTGCGAGAGTGAAATACTGGCTGGGTCTGGTGCCAAGGGCGGAACTCCACCGTGCAGAAACAAAAAGGACGTGTTCGGAACCCAGACAGGTCTGTGCAGAATCCGGGTAACACGTTTAAGAGCATCAAGGTCTTCCAGAGTCAGGTTTTAAGTAGGATTTTTTTTTTGTTTCTTATCAGTCTCTTTTTGCAGAAATGTGGAACGAGCAAATAAAAGAAAGTCTCTAAATCACTGTGTTTACAGTAGTCTGGATAATTTCTATTTAAGCACGATAACCTCACCATAGGTGAGTTATCCAGAGGATGATTTCCATCAGCTTGGCTGACTGGGAAGGCAGCACAGCAAATGTTGGCATTGTCAGTTGTAGAGCACGTGGATATTGATAGGGAAATGCCCTTTGTGTCAGTGAGTTGTGCTTTAATTCCCATAAAATGAAAATGCTCTGCAGATCTTGCCATACACTTGTTTGGTTCACAGAATCTTATGGTCTTCCTGTATTTACAAAAGTCTTCTTTAATTGAACTAGAGAACGAATTATTTCTAATCAGATTTGAACTTGAAGATTGGGCTCGACTTGAAGTTTCAGCTTTGAAGACCAGGCTTGGTTTTTCTTCTTGGTTTTAGTTTGAGGTTAGTGTAACAAAACTTTAGAAGTCCATGGAATTCTGGCTGGGTCGGTGTCATTAGTCTGTGAGTACCTTTACATGCAGCTCACGGATAATTCCAGTGAAGCAGTTATTTGGGAATATTCTGTATATATATATATGTATGTATATATAGGTGAAAAGGGAAATACATGAGATTTTTTATATATTTGAAACACCTTTAATGACTCTGCTTCATTCCTTGTCCTTGCCAAAGTTCAGTGAGTGGAGTGAGTTCATGTCAGGCTGCCTCTGTGGCAGCTGCATATTCTCTGGTTGTTAAATTTTAAATATGGGTTGTGAAGCAAGCAGTGCATCAATATTTCAGGTATTTTGAGCAGACTCTGACTACCAGAGGCCGTGCCAGTGGCTGCAATGGGCAGCATCCCTTCCACAGCTCTCTGCTCTCTCTGCTGGCTCTGGAAAGCAGAGTTGGAGTTTCAGGGGGGTGATGGTGCCCCTTTCTTTCCTCCTCTTCCTTATCTACAGTGCAAGAAATCCTCGACAGGCAGCCGAATGTTCCCTGGTTTGGGGCACGTGTGTTTTTTAACTTCACTGCTGGTGGCAGCTCACCTCACACTCCTCAGAGACCCTGCCCTGGAAAGCTCTGGGAGCTGGATACAGCCATTCCATGCTCTAAGCCAAGGGTAACTGGGCTTAACAGGAATTTTAAACTACAATTGAGTGGAGTCCTGTAAATCAATAACACCAATCGATTTCGTTCCTCATCTCCCCTCCCTAAAAAAAAATTAATAAATTACCATAAGGATGTAGCTAATGTCTTTATGAAAAGACTGCCTCTCTCTTTTATTGAAAATGGGAAATAATTCAAGCAGGGCATGGCTGAATTTCCTAGGTAGAGTAAATAAAATGAAAAGTCAGTTCTGTCTCACAGCAAACACATGCTAAGAAACTCTTAGATTTTGTCCTAAAACGCTCAAGTCATGAGTCTGTAAGTTATTTTTTTTAAAGATTACAAGATAAATTCTTGCAGTTTGTGGCTCAACATTTGGAGAATATTGTGGAATATCATATATTTTTATAAAAGTTGTTGTCTAAAGTTGCTGTGAAATTAAGTCTCTTTAAATGATTGAGTGTCAGATTTGTTTTCAAGCCTCAGATTGCTTAACTTCAGTCCTTACTATTCCTGTTTATTTTCAAAGCTGAAGTCATTTGTTGAAATGTGAATCCTGCCAGGGTTTAGCTGTTTGGAGGTTGCCTCATGTTTAAGTAGAAAGACTGAATTTAGAGGAACAGCATCTCACTAATTAACAGTTAATGAATATTTTGGTTATCTCACTAACGCACACGTGCAGTGGAAGAGTAGAAGGGTCTGCCTTGAGTCCTCTGTGGTCTCCCAGTTCCATTTCCTCTCTCAAAGGAGAACCAGTTGCAGATATTTGTTAGGGCAGGCCTTGGGGGAAGTTTAAGCTCTGTGGAAGGCCAAGTTTTGTTCAGATTTGAAGAAACTGAGTATTAATAAACTTATTTTCCAGTGTCCAAGAGGCAGCTTCACTATAACGTGGCCAAGATAATTCTATTAAAATTAAATGTGTCACGTAATGTCCAATAATGCATTTTCCTCACCTGTTACTGCACCAGAAATAAAATCCAGGAGCTCATCGTGTTCCCAATAGAACTCAACCAGAAAGGTGCTGTTAAATTCATGGGGATCAGAATTTGGGCTTTAAGTTTTTTGGGTTTTTTTCAGTGGTAAATCTTTAGTTTTTCAGAGAGGCTTTAAAGCTGTCTGTTGATGTGAGCTGGATGCTTTCCCCTGGGGCAGGCGTGATGGTGAGACCTTCCTCCCTGCTCTGGCACCAGTGTCCTGGCTTTTCCCATAAAACATGTCCAGAGCCTTCCAAGCTTTCAGGAGGTGATGTTCCCATTCCTCTTACGGGATTCCTAAAGGAATTTGGAAAGAGAAACAAGTGATCCGTGATATTTCTGTAAATTAGGTTTATGTTTGGGTTCTGCTTTTAGTATTGGCAAAAATATTCGGCGGCGCAAAGCTGAGTGTGCACGTCCTCGAGCAAAGCAATGGATTTCAAACTTCATCTTTCCTGTGTATTTATTGCAGGAATGCAGTATAAATAATAATATATAACAAATAATATGATATAAAAAATAATACAAGTGCTTCCTTCCTTGTTTTCTTCTTGCCAATTGCATGTTTGTACAGAATTAATTGTTGAGCAATATTCTAGTGTGTGATTTCAGTATAAACACTTCCTTTGCTTTCTGCACTTTATCCCTATCCTTAAGATATCCTTAAGAAATATCCTCATTCCTTAGGAAATGCTGCCCAAGGCAGCGTTTTCATTTGATTTTTATGAAGTTTGGTTCTTCCTCTATGGAAACCAGTGGCGAAACTCTTCTGGACCACAGTGCGAATAAGCAAGGATAAATTGTTAATATTTGTGTTAATATTGATTTCACTGGTGAGGTAGATTTCATGTAATACAATAGCGTTTTGTTAGATGTTGGAAATGGACAAAGTTACTCTCCTTCACCACTTAAGGTGATTTCTGTGATGTTCTGGTTTTGAACTGTTCAGCAAATTTTTCCTTGTAAAAGAAAAAAAACGGGGAACATCCTCTAAGCTTTGGCTTGAGCAAGGAAAACACAGAGAGACTGACCCTGTATTCCTTTAACTATTTCAGAGTAATAATTCCCTTTTATCAACAGATTTATCTTTCTTTGTTTAAATTCTCTTTTGGTCCAAAGCAGAGGCATGCTGCCTGAGGGATACAAGGGATGGGTTCTAGAGGAATGGCTGCTTGTGAGGCCTGGGAGGCTGGGTCAGCAAATTCAGTTCTGTTTTATCACAGCAGTCCTGGTGCATGAGAATGCTCATAAAGTCTCCTTCACATTAATTAATTCATCTCCAGTTAGTCTAGAGAAAGGAAAACTGATTGGGAAACCGAGATCTGACAGCAGCAGTCCCCAGCACTCCGATGCTTTAAAAACAATGTGAAGTTTGCAAGCAGAGTGTTCCCAATAAACCAGTTAAAATAAACAGGGATACAGATGAACGTGAGTGGTGGTTAGGAAGTTGTGCACATGGAAATGAATTTCCACGGGCGTTGTTGACTTTGAGAGCAAGGCTGTACCTGTTCAATAAGGCTCCTTTTATATTATTTAATAACTGTGAAATGTGGACTTCAGAAGGTTTCATCATTTCAGTGTGTTTTCACTTCGGTGCTGGAGATCACGTTATGCTTTTCATTACAAAATACTGTGGGATGGGATGGAGAACACAAGGATGGCAAAGAAGGGGAATTGTGTATGTGCAGTGGGTAGGTTTATTTAGAATATGTGTGTGTTTTCAAGACGCTGAAGGCAATACAGGAAGTTTTCTATAGACACTGATTACAGATACAGATATCCTTGATTTTCTCTCCCTTTTTTTTCCTGCAGGGCCAAGGCTTTTCGTGGAAAAAAGGTCCATGGAGAGTATGACATAAAGGTGGAACAGGTAATTGATTTAACCTGAATGTTATTCTTGTATTTGGGCATTTAGAGGAACACATATATTTAAAACATTTATAATACCTCCCGCGGGGGTGGATTTAAAAGCTGTGTGGACGTGGTGGCACTTGGGGACGTGGTTCAGTGGTGGCCTTGGATTAATGGTTGGACCCCATGATCTGAGAGGGCTTTTCCAGCCTAAGAGGCTCCGTGGTTCTGTGTGCACACACGTAAAGATAAATTCACAATCTTTGTACCCCAAACCCCTCACAGCTCAGCAGATGTGATGCTTTTGGCTGGGGCAGAGTTAATTTTCTCCCCTGTGGCTGCTGTGGGGTTTGGCTCGCTCTGCTTCCACTCACAGCTTTGGCTTTATCTCTTGAATTCTCTTTATCCCAACCCAGAGTTTTCCCACTTTTACCCTTCTGGTTCCCTCCCCACCTCTCTGGGTGGAAATGAGTGTGGGGTTAAACCACAGCAGCCCTATTTTGGCACCCAACGTGGGCTCTTCTTGGAGGATTATGACCATAATTTTCACAGCATGAAAAACATCTTGCATTCAGAAGTTGTTGCTTAGAGACTGTGAAGCTCCCAGACACTCCATGAATTACGTGTGCCAGTTCTGTATCACTAATTCCCCACTCAGGAATATAAATGTGCTCTGGGTGCAGTGTTACCGTGTGGGGGTTTAAAAAAAAACCCATAATAAATAGGAATAAATATGGAGATGTAATTTAGGGTGCACTGGAATTATGGCTATTTTATTTAAGCTGAAACTAGAGATTTAAATAAGTCTTTTCCCTGCTTTTGAATCTTGAATTCCTCAAATAGATGCTGCTCCAAGAAGCATCAATGCTTGGGTTGTTTTGTCATTGGATTTTCAAGGAGACAGGGGAAATTATCATAAACTCTGTGGATCCAGCTGATCTAAATTCACTGTACTGGTACAGCACCCATTCTTTGCACCACTGAATATCTGATGCCCTTGGCTCGGGAACATGGAAAGCTTTGCCAGGGGTCTCCAGGAGTACTGAGGGCCAGGCAGGAAAATGAAGACAACTGCTTTGTCCCCTCGGACCTAGATCAGAGCAGGCAGCTGACAGCACACACCCCACCTCTGTAAGAGGAGCAAAAACTCGGTGTAAACCTGGAATTTCCTTCCTGTGCCGTGCTGTGGGACCAGAACTTTAATCAGAGAGAGACTAGAAGTTTCTGAGCCACTCAAATCCCTTTGCAGCACGTCAGCACGGTGACAATCAAACACGGATAACAACTACTGCAGTGTCTGCATTTATTATCACACTAATTATTTCACTTGTACACTGCCTTTCTTAACGTACAACGTCTTCTATCACGTCCTAAGCTTTTAAAATGATTTATTCATTGGAGATCCCCGTTCTCAGTCTCGGAGCCAGTAGACTGCAGACGATTCTCTGACGTTTTTCAGAGACCAATATTTCATTCTCTCCCCGTTCGCGCTGTTCCTGCAATAAACTTGGAAGTGTCCCCTGTGCTGGGAGCGCTGTCCCGGTGATCCCGGGAGGTGGGAGAGTGTCTGGGTTTCCTGAGGAGAGCTGTGTGCCGGAGATGAAGCCCACGGGCCGCGGCGGTGGCAGGCACAGCTGGGCCCTCCCTTCTGCGAGCAGCGGAGGGTGAGAGGCTCCCAGCTCTGGCTGAGGAAGACTTGCAGTGATACCATTTTTCACGAGGAGACTAATGAGAATCGTGACACTCTCTATTCTGTGCTGGTGCCCGGGACAGCAAAGACGCTTTTATTTATCCACCAGAAGACAGTTTGGCTGCATTTCAATTCTTCTGCTGGGTAATGTTATTGTAAAGGGCCTTGAGAGTCTAAGCTGGTGAAAGGCTGGGGGTAAATTAAAAACATCCTGTCCTTTCCTTTCAAGTAACTGGAGATTCAGAGTATGGGAGCGGTTCCTTTTAAATTCCACATTTCCAGTGTGAGAAGACTTTTGAAAAAGCGCTTCAGTTGAGAATTTTGTGAGACAATTGTTCGTTAGCACCAGATCTTTTAAAAAGAAGAGTAAATGCACATAAAGAGAATAGAACAGGGTAAGGAATATGAGGAGACACTAAATTCTATAAGAAAATGTGATTTTAATTCTGCTTTTGTGCTCTTTTCTTCAAAACTTTATGTCAGTGTTGAGCCTGTATTAATCTCTTTGATAACATTGTGCAAAGCAAAAATATAATCCCTACATTTCTGTGCAGACATGGATGAATAAATCCACTTGCTGCTGCCCCACAATCCGTTCTCACAACATTTTTTTTTTACCTTTTGCTCTCTTTGGATTCAAACTTTTTCAGACACGATGTGTCATACTTGACAAATGCTGCTGGATCAATGTCCTCTTGGTGCTCATTTTATTTCAAATGTGTGTTGCCAGCACTTCGGGCCCTGGTGCTTGAAATGAGGGAGTTAGGAAAATCAAGGTAAAATAAACCAGACTGACTAATGGGAGTCTTCTTTTCATAGGCAGAATTTTCAGAAATCAACTTGATAGCCCATGCTGATGGCAATTATGCAGTTGACATCCAAGTCATTCGAAACGGCACGAAAGTCGTCAGGTAAGAAAGACTAAATAAAATAACAGCAAAAAGCAATAAATGGCATCATGTGTGGATGGGAAAGGTGCTGAGGGGTTTGGTTGCGTTTGTGGGTTTTGACTGGTGCCCCTCAGGGAAAGTAGAAAATGAAATATCTGATCTCTGACAACCTTTTTGTGACAGGGGGGACACATCTTGACATTTTAATCACAGGGGAAATGGATTTATTAAGGGATTGAAGTCCAGAATAAAGGATACATGTCTGCGAGTTCGGGTTATTGATTTGGGTTCTATGTTTGCTACAGAAGGACACAGATTTGGTGATTTTGTACCTGCCAGGCTTTCCTGGAATAGCAGAATTTATTTCCAGCCTGGAATATTTTCTACTGGAACAGACCAAGTCATAACACCCTCTGAGGGTAGTTCCTGGAATATTCCTGCCTGTTTGGATCATTTCAGTTTGAACACCTCAGATTTCCCAACAGCTGTTTTGTCTAAAAAGGATGATGCCAACTGAAGGCAGGGTAAACTTAAGTTGTTTTTTTTTCTTTCAGTGAGGACATCAACAGCCTTGTAAATGGGAGGGGAGAAAACAGGGCAAAGCAAAAGCTTAAGGAAGTATTAGCAAAATTACCTTGGCAGAGTCATTATATCAGCAAAATTATTATCAAAATGATGTCCTATATTTTATTTAAATTGTGAGAATCGCTCCTGTTTTGGCTGGTGCAGTTAGGTGTGAGTGTGTGAAGTGCAGCAGTTGTTTGGCTGAACAATTGAATTTAAAGGTAGAGCCACACAAGCACGCCCTGGATCTTCACGGTTCGCAGAACATCTCTCCAAATAAAAGATCTGAAAATGTTTACTCATTCCTGTTAAAAAAACCCGAACAAAATAAACCCCCAAAACCAGGAAAAGATATTGAAACTAAGTTTATGCTTCAACATTCCAACTCTTTAATCTCTGGCGTGTTTTAAAAATATTGCATTTTAATACAGCAACAATGATCTCGTGCCAAATCCGCAAGATTATTTCCTTAGAAGAGTGAGAGATTTGATTTTTCTTAGGGGCTGGTGGAATTTTTTACCCGATGATGGAAGTTTTGGAGCCAAGAAATCTTGATCGCTGCTCCCTAGTGGCTTTTCTGTAGTATTCCAAAAAATATTCCAAAAAGAATCGAGGCCAAGTTACCATCAAAACATGTCAGGAGAGAATGAGGGCTGGGAACCTCCAGAAAATAACATCTACAATGACTTGCAGTTCATGAGAAAACTTGGGAAAAGTGCTGCTCGTGTTAGGAACAAAAGGACCCTTGTCCCATCAGATAACTCTGAGAAGGAGATAAAAAGGGATTTGATAATATTATGGTTTTATGGGTAATTTATTTAGCCAAATAGCAGTACCTGGATCTGATAATTTCCCCTCAAATCTGGTGAGAGATACCTGGACGTGTGTGTGGTTTGTGGTGTGAGGTGCAGACATGATGGGAGAGCAGTTCCCTGTTTTGGTGATAACTGGAGATATTAGTTATCAATTTGAGGTCCAAAGTGACTTTGTACCATAGATTTATGAACAAATTATTAGTTTGAAAAATCACAGACATTTTAATGACAAAATTTTGCTGTTTTAGTTTAGGAGGGGAAAAGTTATTTAACAGGCACCAACTTGTTTGATTTTTGTGAATGAAAACCATACCATGAAAAATTATATTTTGTGTAACACTTGCTGAGATTTTGGATCCTGATGCTTGAGCCAGAATTAAACTTTTTCTCCTGACCTCCAGCAGTCACTGCATCCAGCATTAATTACAGAACTAGAACAATTATGGGAACGTATCAGAATCCTTTGAGGGGCTTTTGCAAAGCAAAACGTTTTTCTTCATTTTTAATGTTTAAAAAGCACATTCCCTCCATTCCCCAACTGTTTCCCCAAATTAAATTTGCCTCTGAAAGGAGAACTTTCTGTTCCTTTCTTTGAAACCACAGCGCTGTCTGGGATGTGTTATCCCCCTTATTTTAGTGATAAAAGTTGCCTCTGTTTCTCTGAGGGATCTGCAATTTTGATTAAGGCATCATTACTCCTCTAAGTATGATATTCCTGCTGGGCCAGTAAATTGGATTTCCATGTTCCAAACTCCTGGCACCACCAGGAAACCTAGACCACAGCATCTCCGAGCTGTGCTGCAGATATTTTTTAGGAATCCTGTTTGAAGGCAAGGATTTCTTTACAGGTTTTTCTCACTGAGCTTCAGTGCCATTTCAATGACTCTTGACAGCAAATCTATAATGTTGCTTTTGTCAAATCATGCAGGTTTGGTTTTTTTTGTTTTTTTTTTTTTTACAGTGGCAGTGGTAAAACACAGGCACAGGGTGCCCAGAGAAGCTGTGGCTGCTCCATTCCCTGAAGTGTCCAAGGCCAGGCTGGAATGGTTTGGACCAACCTGGGATAGTGGAAGGTGTCCCTGCCTTCCACTAGAAAAGAAAAATGAGCTTTAAAAGTTCCCTCCCAACCCAAACACTTCTACAATTCTGTGATTTGAAATTTAAGAATCCAGCTAATCTACTTCTGCATCCAGGCTGGGATCTCAGAACTGCTAAAGCAATTTTACCATGGATTTTAATTGTTTTGTTTTCATTCTGCCAGACTGAGACTTCCGAATCATTTTGTAATCTTCAGAGTGTCTCACTCCAGTAAACAGCTTGTATTTATTCAAGGCATGTAAATAATTTCACCAATTTACTATGCTAATTCAATTTACCCTGCAGTTATACCTCTTTTAGGAGCTTGAAATGTTCAAGCTAGTCAGGGGTTTTTTCCCCTATAAAATTGGAATGCAGAAGAGACTCTTTCAACCGTCAAATTTAGGAGTGAATTTCCCCTGTTCTGGAGGCTCTGTCCTGTTGTTTTGTGTTTTCTATTTCCCATAACCTTCTCCAGTAAAAAATTTCAGGGTTGGAGTAAGGTGAAGATGGTGTCAGATTGTTGGCAAAGGTGCAGGGCGATAGGCAGGAAACCACAGAGAGCAGCAGGGGAATGCTGATCAGATACCAGAGGGAAAACAGGGAAATGCAGCTGAAAGTTTAGAAATTCATCTTGACAAGTCTCTTGATCAAAAGTTCAGTTTCAGATTGGGATTCTCTCCATTATGGTCTGATTCCTTTTGCCAGCAGTGTGGTTGCTTCATCTCTTACTGTCCTTAAAACAGCCTGACAAGAGTTGTGAAAAAAGATTGTTCCCCAAAAGCCCAAGTTTGTGGCAGAGCCCTTTGCCTGCTTTAGCTTTGGTTGTCAGAAGCTGGAGAACACAAACTAGGGACATACCCAGAGGTTATAGATGTGATTTATCTTCCAGCAGGAAAACAACCTGAAATCCATGATAACTTTTCTCTCGCCTTAATGGAGCCCCACTACTGAGGGGATGCTGAGCAGGTTAAGGACGATGCAGATTTTCATAAAGCCATAAAGCTCTTCCCATGTTTTATCATTTCCCTTTGGTCTGAGCATTCTTCCAACCCTTCCCTACCCACTCACCAGCTGTTTTTTTTCCCCTCTGCACATTTTGCTGCTGAAGGTGATGCCTTAGGTTTTAACTTTTATATTTTTCAAATCCTGTATTGCCCAGTGTGTAACTCTGCAGTTCCTTGTAGCTCGTGAGCTGCTCTCCTAGGCCAGATGGGCACAACAAACTTCTCTGAGCTGTCCAAGGACACTCGGGCTGTCCTGGGCCTAAACGTGGAAACCAGGGCCAAGAGAGAGGTGGAGAAATGGAAGAGAGCTAAAGTTTTAATTGGTGAATTTATGCTGATATGCAAATGGACCAAACCTATAACAATGTGAAGAACTCGTGACTCGTCGTCCATCTTGGGGTCCATTTTGGAAGCAGCCAATGGCTCCCCAGGGTGGTACCTTTGAAGGCCTCTCAAATCAATCCCTGCCTTTATTCCCTCACTCCTGTCCAGTCTCTGTTTCCAGGCAGCTGGAGGAGGCCACAAAGGAAACCCAGTTTGCTGGTGGATGAGCAGCACTGTGTCTGTTTCTTGGCAGGTCATTCCGGCCTGACTTCGTGCTGGTGCGGCAGCATTCCTACAGCATGGCCGAGAACGAGGATTTCCGTAACCTGATCATCGGGATGCAGTACGCCGGCGTCCCCAGCGTCAACTCCCTCGAGTCCATCTACAACTTCTGTGACAAGCCCTGGGTGGTGAGTGCTGCTCCCGGGAATTTCCTGGGCCTGGGAATTCTGCTGCTGCTGCAGAGCCTTTCTTTAATTGCCTGTTTCGTTCCCCTTCACGAACGTTGGTTATCCAACTTCCCTCGCTGTGTGCTGAAAGAGTGGAAGGACTCAAAACCAAACTGAGATATTTAAATATTTTTTCTTTTTTGTCCAAAGAGCCAATGTGGAGACAGAGAGGAAAGATCTCTGCAGTACAAATAGAGGAATAAGTGAGGCATCCAACGGGAAGCCTCCCCACTGCTGACACGCTTCCTCAAAGTGAGGAAAGAGTGTTTATTCACAATTTGTCTGGGAAAAGCAAGCTGAGAATATTTCTCATATTTGTGGCTTTGAACATAATTTGAACAGGCTCTAGCCAGTGTTTTCCTCATTCCTGTGACATTTTTGGGGCTGTGCTTTAGCAAGGAAATCTGAAGCCACTCGTTTCCTCATTTGAAAGCCCTTTTCATAATCCTGTGCCTCTGGGGTAGGAGTTGGGCCTTTCAGTTACCCCTGAGCAGTGAGGTACCCTGGAGAGCCACTGATCTCTGCCACTTTCAGTGGAGAAGCCAGTGCAGCTTTTCTTGATATGTTTTGTAGAAGTGGAGGTAGAATTTAGTGATCCTTTTGGTTCACAAATTAAACATTAGAAGCAACAAGTTAAAATGTGGTGCTGGAAAAGGTGATGATCCACTGCTCCTATAATTCCACTGTCCAACAGCTAACACAACTTTAAAAAATCCCACTTCTTACAAATAGCCAAAACTTCATTTTTTCCTCTGGTATCTGGATAAAAAAGAGCAGTTGTCAATATTTTTCACACTGCAGGCAAGTTTTACTACAATACTTTTTATTGCCTTGAAGAGGTTTATTTTTTAATACTTACCATGAAAATCCCTCCAAACAATTGTCAGCAGTTTTTAACACACACCTCTTGCAGCTGATTTTATTATCCTTTTATGCTGCCATAAACTGCTGCAGGGGGGGAATAAATAATTGATAGAGCATTTACAGCTCCTCAGTACATACTGTACACTGCTGAATTCATTATTTTAGTGCATCACATTTTCCGGCTGTGTGGCATTTCCCAGTGCTTTGATTCACTGGGTGCAATAAAGCTGGGTGGGGAAGCAGAGCCAGCAGCATTTAGGTGCAATAATGATGAAATGAAAAGTGAGGGAATAATTCCTCCTTACAGACTGCCATATCTGTGTCTTTGTCACTTTGTCACTGCCCTTCGGTGGGTCCTAGTGAGGAGTGTGGGCTTTCAGTGAGAAATAGTTTCTGGACAAACACCAGGGGTTGGTTCGGCTGTTTGACCCAGGGTATCCTGCCTTGTGTTCTTGAGGTTGCTGGGAGATGTAGAGAAAATTGTGTATATCCCAGAGTATCATGAAATCCTCACCAGATTTAGGAAAGGAAGAACTCATGGCCCACGGGGGGATTTTTGAGACGTCCTGTGTGGGGCCAGGAGTTGGACTTCGGTGGCCCTTGTGGGTCCTTTCCAACTCAGGATATTCTGGGATTCTATGAAGCCATTCCAATCCACGCCCTGAGGGTAAAAATCCATTACCCTCTGCCTCAGCCAACTTCATGGATGTGCAGGTATTGCAGCAGAATCCAGGCACTGCTGGTTTTGCCAGTATCATTGTCTGCCTCGTTTGGTTGGACCAGCCTCTCGTGTGCTTCCTGCCAGGGTGAAATCCCTGCTGGAAATTGTTGTGGATGCCTGGAAATGCACTCTGTCTGCTGCTGCCTGCTGAAGTGAAGGGTTTGTGCTCCTGCATGGCCACGGACATGCTTGGATTCCCCATCAATCGACCCCCTCTGCACAGCGTGGCAGGGATTTCTCCCTGCACAATCCCTTTGTCAGCACCAGCGACCTGATATTTGTGTGAAAGCTCTCTCTATAAGCACTGCAGCTGGGGAGCAGAACTCTACATCAAACCATAAGTAACAGCCTTTACTAATTCATGAGAAATAGATTGACTTTCCTGCAAGTAAAATTTGGAGGGGCAGAAGGGAATTACAGCTTTGATAACAGCAGGGAAAAGGAAGGGGGTGTGCAATGGAATGGGCCTTAAAAGGGTGGGAAATGAGTGAGTTGGCCATGGGCAAACAATCTTCCTTACATCAGAGCAAAATTAGGAGTAGTACAGAACTGCTAGGAGGGGAAGCCAGGGAAGTGAGAGTAATTATAAAAGGGCTCTCAAATAAAACGAGAGTTAGAACCCAGCGTACAAGAACTTTGGGTTTTAAATGACTGTTCTTCGCAGTGTCAGGTGTTTGGTGGGTTTGGAACACACAGCTCCAGATGTACAACTTCTTTTCAGCTCCGAGGGCAGATTCACACTGTGTGCCACAAACTGCAGCACCTGCCCTTGATTTTCCAGGAAAGCTCTTTTTGTGCTCTGGCTTTCTGTGCCTTTGCCAATAGACGGTGAAGAAACTTGCGTTTGATCTGAGGTGTATTAGTGAAAGGTGGGGTGTGGTGGGACGACTGCCAGGAACACACTGAGAACAGGTCTTAAACCTTCTGTTCCCCGGTGTCGGGGCACGCACAGCTCCTCCAAATGCCCAGCAGAAGTTCGGAGCCCTGTGAGAGGCTGGGCTGTGAGCAAGCAGGGGGAAGGAAATGTTGGAATGAGCGTGTGCGGTGAGATGTTTGTGTACTGAAACATGTTCATGGCTTGGGGTTGTTACAGCGCTCGGGTTATTTCACTCCTGTGATAACACTTAGCTCATGGAAAATTCATGGCCCTGGCTCGGGATGGATTTCACTTAAATGCTGGTGAGAATGTCAGAAAGCTGCGGGGAGAGCATGAGTTTTATAAATAAAGACTAAGTTCTTTATTGCTGAGTTCATGCAGAGCTGCGGAGGAACCATTTTAAGGTTCATGCCCTTACTGAAGAGCTATTATAAAACATTAGAATGTTTCAGTGCAGGGCCATGCTGCAAAGGAACAGTCTTGGGCATGACACGTCCCAGTAAAATGAGAATAAAATTTTACCTGGTTCAATTTACAGCTACACTGAGTTAAGGTGAGGCAAAAAAAACCCCCGCTGTCCTTGTAGGATTCCCAATGCACCTCACAGTTTCACTCAGGTCTGAGGGCGTGCAGATCCTGCTGTAAAGCATTTATGAAAAGAAAAAGTAAAGAGGAAAAAAAAAAAAAGAGCATACATAATTATCCAAAGGTGATATTTGATATTATTTAAATTATCTGTTTTCCTTTAGGAAATGTCATTCGGGAAATAAGGGAGGCTTCCCTTAACTGAGGCTTAGGAGCTTGTATGCAAAGTTTCTCATAGTGCATGATGTCAGTGTCCCTGGAGGGATTTAAGATTTCAGTTCCATCTAGATGTGGAACTTAAGGACAAGGATGAGTGGTGGGCTTGGAAGTTCATGGTTAGTGCCTGGTCTTGGAGATCCTAGAGGGCTTTTCCAACCTAAATGATTCTGTGGTTCTGCGTAGGTGAGTGAAGGAAGTAATTTTGGAGGCCAGAAGGAACTGGAAGATGTGATGATGATGTCAGTTCTTTCAGAATTAGGTAAAATCTCATTATTTAGACTAGTGAAATAATATTTAAAAAACCCCAACAAAACAACATGTATCGAAACAACACAAAACGTGATTTTCCAGTGTCCTGGGATGAAGTTTTTAAAAAAGATCTTCTTCCCTGCATGCATCCCTTTGCATGCTTGTGAAACTTGCGCACTGAAGGGTTTCCTTCAGTTGAACCCTGCTGGATTTTAGCTTCAGTTGCAAATATTGGTGGTAGGGGTGCAGGTTTTTTGGAACACCCCGGGTTACTGTCTACCCACCCATCTGTGTCCAGCAGATTGCTGACCAGTGGAGCCTGGCAGGGAGGTGGAGCTGAGGGACACCAAACAGGCAAAGAGATTTAATGGTCAGGGGCTGCCAGGTTCAGTGTCCACGGGTGCTGTAGATAGAATATAGGGTTGGGGTTTGTTTCAGTCAAACCCGACTGTGATGTGATAGTGACAGGCGTTACAGGGGCTGGACTGGTACTTCCAGGTTCTTTCTGACAGTTCTTTCAGCCCCGCAGAGACTCTGGAATTGCTGCCCTTGTGTAGAGCAGCTATCCATGACTGAAGAGGAAGAAAACCCTCACAAAACCAGTCCAGTTCTGTGCGTGCAGCTCTGGTTCCTTGGGTGCAGAGGAAAAGCGTCCCAGCCCCTGCAGCTGGCTGCACATCTGTTCTCCTGGGAGCCTGTGTGCCTCGGGAGGTGTGGAGGCTTCACGGATCTTCTGATGCCTCCCTCACACGTTCCCTCTGCTGAAGGAAGGGCCACAACCTCTAGTGACCCTCACTTGTGAGCACTGTGCCCCTATTTAGCTGCTGCCAGGGTGGGTGAAGGGTCTGTATTTAGCTGGAAGTACGGACAGAGGGAATCCCAGAGGGATTTGGGACGCCCACGTGTGTGAGCTGGGGCAGAGCTGTCCCGGCCTGGGGAGAGGCAGCTGAGCCGGCTCTGCAGGGGTGGGAGCTGGTGCTGGGCAGCTCGGACCCGAGCAGAGGGCAGTGCTGGCACAGAGACACTCTGCTCCACCGCCCCAGGGATGTGGGAACAGAGGAACCAGCCAGGAAGGGTTTTCTGGGCCAGAGCTGGCGGAGATACCTGTGAGTGTGTGAAGAGAGCAAAGAGGTCCTGGTGCTCCTCACACAGAGCTCCAGACGGGAACCCACCCTGCGCTGGGACATCTTCAGGTGTCACACTCTGCTCCACCGCAGGAATTTATTGTTTTTAGGGCTTCTAAACGTTAGAGAAGTGCCACAGAACGCTTTGTTATGGCAAGACTTCTTTCCTTGCTCGCCCGCAGCCGTTCTGAGGGAAGGCTGGGTATGGCTCTCCCTTTCGTCAGACTCGGTAGTATTGTAAATCTCACAGTTGTTGTTTGTTTCTTTTCCTACACTTCGGGAGCAGACAGCCAAATATTTTTTGCAAATTTGTTGCTGTTTTCCTTGCTTTGCTCCTCTTGCCAAGCTTACACAATTCTGTGACTTTGTGTGCCATGTTCAGCTTTGCGTTTCTTTTGCAGATGCTTTTCTACTGATCTGTCTTTGTATTTCTACTCTAACCAGCCATTTAACTTCTGTATTTTCACCTTGTTTTCTTGGAAGGTCTATTTTAACTGCCCTTTCTTGCTATTTGATGGGTTCTAGTGCTCTTCCCCACCTTGTTTTCTCTCCGTGTGTTGCTGCTCCAAGTCGGTCTCTTGTGCTTTTTCCACTCCCAGTTATACTTTAATAATCTTGAGCAACAGATTGGGGCACTGGCAGGACATTTGTCGGGGCTCTGCAGGGAGGAGCAGAAAAAAAAGAGATGAGCTCCGCTCGTTCCAGCTTCCCGTTGACACAAATTATTGAAGCTATGCTAATGGGAGACACAACCACGCAGAGGAGATTCAGTTTTGTGTCAAAGCGTCTTCTGGAGAGCGAACAACAAACAAAATGAATGTGTGCAGGAAGAGGAGCATTTTGAAAACCTATTTATTGTAAATCCGGGAGATTTTTTGTGCTACTGCATGTTGGGTTTAAAGGAAGAAATTCTAGGTGTTTTTTTCACTCTAAGAAAATCCTGTGCTCGTTACCAGAAGTCGGATTTGTACAATAGTGCTGAGCAATGGGGTAGAATTTGGCTGGTTATCGCTTTCTTTTGTATGCCAGAAGGGACCTTTTTAAAGGTCAAGGCTGGAGAATGCTTACCTGCAATCTGCTTTCAGCTCAGATAGGGAAGACATTTAGGGATGTTCAAATTCAATGTCTGCCATCATGATTAAAGTTGGAAACGTTCAGATGTATTTTAGTCAGTTTTATGGACTTCATTTGATCAAACCTGGAGCCAGCACTGAACTTTCTTGTTGTTTCAACCACTCTGGCAAGACTGATCTCGCTGACAGGCACAGGCAGGGCAGCCAGAGGAGTGCAGTGGCCTTTTCCTGCCCTTTCCCTTCAGGAGGCTGCTGAAGTTCCTTTCTCTGCCCCCAGGACTGGAGCAGGAGCTGCCTTCTCTCCCAAGCAGGGCAGAGCTGCTTCCTGAGGCACTGGAGGCCAGGACCTGGTGGCCGGGCTTGGACAGCCCCACGTGATGTAGGTGTGGCGGTCCCTGTACCAAATTCCGTGGGCCTAACAGCAAATATTGGCATCAGTGGCCACTTTTGTGGCCTTTATACCTGTGAAGGGTATTGGATTTATAGAAGGATATTGGGTTCACAGATTTCAAGTGGCGGCAGAGGTCTGTGTACCCCCAGGGCAGGCAGAGAACAAACAAACAGGTGCTTTTCCTCCGAGCAGAACTTTCTTAAGAATAAACAACCTGCAGTTTAATTCTCTGTCAGCCAGGGAAGACTTTGGCCTCTTTGCCCAGCCTGCCACCTAAAGCAAAACATGTTGATGGATTTGTAGTGTGAGAGCTGAAAGTAAATCCACAAAACTGTGTCAGAAGGAAGGTGAAAACATTGTAAGCTCTTTGGTCAAGAGCCAATTTAATACCAGGTTTGAACGTTGAACTGGAGCAAAATTCATAAATATAAGTTTAAATGCATAACTAGGAGTCTAAATAAATTAAACCTGGTAGTGTGTTTGCTCTTTGCACCTCTTTATAGATCTGGTTTAGTTTAATCTAGTCTTGGAATAGGAAGGGAATATTCCAGCCTTCCTTACTGATTTTGCTTTCCTGAATTAAGTAAGCTCACTTGAAATTCCTGTTAAAAAAAAAAAAAAAGCAGAGATCCTTAAATAATAAATAAATCTCAGTGAGGTGATGATTTGTTTTCTGTTCTGTACAGCCAGGAATTCTCTCAGCCCTGTATTTATCAATCCTTGCTTGCACTCTCAAGTACTTTATATATAAACTGAGTATGTGAATATTTTGCTTTGACCAGCATTTACTGCCATCAGGATGATTTAAAGCCAAAGCAGACTCAGATTTTTTGACTGCATTTCTGAATTTTGTGATGGGTTGTTGCCACTTTGCCCTGTTCTGCTCTGCACTAAAAAGCAGCAGTGGGAGCTCTTGACATCCACTACAGACTTTCATTGCATTAAAAATTTCTAGTGGCAGAAAATTCAATCAATGTTTCTTACTTTCTAGAGGAAGAAATAGTATTCGAATAAAGGCTGTCAAGTTAATATTCAAAACAGGGCTGTAAAGCTGTGGCTCATGTCCTTTCTATTATCTGCTGGTCCTGCTACAGTAGAGACTCAGAAACCCTTTTTTGTGCTTGGTTAAGGCAAATACCCACACCTGGAGGCCAGATTATTGAAATTAAGTTTGATTTCTTGTGCAATCTTAATACGTAATTAGAAAGGAAACCTCTGTGTTATATTCCCTATTAAATTACCTTAGGAGATCATTTTTTCAGTTCAAATCTAGGTTATATCTGCTTTTTTTGGTATGTGGCTGTGGTGACTCGGAGCTGAGGAGAATCAGGGGGGTGAGGCTCCCCTTCCTGATACAGGACTTTGTCACCCATCCAGGAAAACCCTCCCTGCTGTGATGGCTCCACCAGGGGAATCCCCACTCCATCCTCTCCCTCTCCTCGAGTGCAGCTCCCCCACGTTATCTCCACAGCTCCCACCAGGGCTGCCATTCCCCTCTGACATTCCTGGATGTTCCACTTCTATCCTTAGCTCCAGCTCCCTCTGAGATGCTTGTGGTTTCTCCGTGGGGTGTGTGAGCACCAGCCCTGCTCTCTGAGGTGTTTTTAGTGGGTGGTTCCGTTTAAAATGCTGTGAAATCCCTGTTTGGGTATCAGCCACCCCGAGGAGTCCTCTGGCTTTCCGTGCTGGGCCCAGCGGAGGTTGGCTGGTGGTGCCTGAGGAATGACACTGCACCATGGAATCCCACCCTGGAAACCCACCCTGGAGATCCAACATGGAGATCAATCGTGGAAATCCACCTTGGAGTCCATCCTGGAAACCCACCCTGGAGATCCACCATGGAGATCCATCATGGAAATCCACCCTGGAAATCCCCATAGAAATCCACCCTGGAAATCCACCCTGGAGATCCACCATGAAAATTCTCCCTGGAAGTCCCCATGGAAATTCTCCCTGGAAATCCACCGTGGAGATCCATCATGGAAACCCACCATGGAAACCCACCACTGATTTCTTCCTCCCCAAGTTTCACTGAACTCACTGTTTTTATGGAAATGTCCTACTTGAACTGGACTTTATCACTAAAAACCCCACAAACAAGAAAATCTCCTTCTGTTGCAGTGAGTCCCAAACCCTTCTGAGAAGTGCTTAAGCACATGGCCAAGTCCCATCAGAATAAACACAAATGTTTCCCTGGTTGGAACACTGAATTCCCTGTTCCCAGAACAGTGGAATAAAGTGCACTTTCTCACTGCTGGAAGAGCACCCAGGAAGGAGTCCCAAGAGCCTCTTACTTCCATAAACTTCTTTTTTTCCTTCTGTAACTTTTCATTCCGAAATAAAGAGCTCCAGAAAGCCTCTTGATCTAGGCCTCGTGGTACTACCTTTTGCTAATTCTTTTATACCAGACATGTCTTGATCTGTGTTCTACCTTTTATGCTCATAGACTGTTTTCCCTCATTTTAATCCGCCTGTCTTCCTTAAATCTCGCTTTCCTCACTGTTTACACAATTTGTCAGTGCCTCTTCCACCAGCCAAGGTGTCTCTCCTTGCCAGATGCCTTCTTGCCCAACCCTGCAAGCCAGGAGATGTTTTTATGTCTCTGACTGTGACCCTTTTCTGGTTCTTTGGGATTTTTTTAAAATCTTGTTTTTCCAACTGTTGTAGAAAACTCTTTTTTTTTTTTCTCTCATGGATCCACTCGGGTAATTTGTGAGCTAGTTCATGCAGTTCTTCCAAGGGCATGAGGTTTTTATTTAAGGCTTTTTTTTTTTTTTGCATCCTCTAGAAGCTCGTAATGATTTGTGTCTCATCAGCTGTGATTCTAATGTGAAAATATTCCAGCAGTTAATTCCAGCAGTGATTAGCAGCAGCAGAGCTGTGCCTCTCAGACTGCAGTTCTCATGCAGCAGGGGAGGTGCAGGAGCCCAGGAAATGCCCTTGGAAATTCTGGATAGCTGGAGCAGACAGCCCAAATCCCTCTGGGAAGAGTCAACACAACCCGCAGGGGCTGAGCAGCTCCATCTCGGGAGGTGCAGCAAGAACCCCAGAGGGCAAGGAGGGAGCTGAGGGCATCGAGGTATCACGTAGCAAATCAAATGTGTGCGAACTCAGCCTTCTGGAAAAGCCTTCAGGATCTGCTAAGGGGTGAGAGAAGGAATGTTCACCAATCTCAACACAGAAGCACATGGAGAGCACAAAAAGGGTCACACAGATGCTTCCCAGGTAATAATAATATTAAAGATACAGTAATTGTGATATTAAAATACGCTGCAGACACTATGTTTAAAATGCAGATATGGTGAAAAATCTTGGCCAAAGTCGATTGACTCCCACAGAGTCCATGTGTCAAATGTACCCTTCCAGCTCCTTCCACAGAGCTGCCTCATTCCTTCTGCCTCTGAAGGATCTGGAATGTTTGGGTCTCAATTTGTTGGCTTCCAAGGGCCCCTTCTGGGTTTGTGCTTTTGAACATCTCTTACTCTCACAAGGTAATCCAGCCTATATGGACTGACCAGCCACATTTCTGAGCCTCAGCCTGAAAATGGGCATTTCAGCCTGAAAATGGGCATTTCAGCCTAAAAATGGGCATTTCAGGACATTTTTCCTGGTGCCCTCTGAAGGGGATGGAGAAGTCAATGTGTGGCTTTCTTTGTTAAATCCCCGTAACAGAATTAGACCAGAACCAGCCCATAATCCAGACCAGCTCCTCTTTCAGCTTCCCAAACCTGCAGAGCCTCCAGGGGCCCTGTGCGGGTCTCTGTAGGGCAAGGGGACCTTCCCTTTGTGCATTGAAAGGGAAAATCCCATGGCAGAGGCCTCCATCCGTGGTGAACACTGAGATCACATTAGAAACTCAGAAAATTTTACTTCAGGAGTTGCAGCCACAAGTTCTGATACCCACTAATGCGTTTGGAAGGAGGCAAATTTATAGATGGACATCCAGGGGTAAATTGGTATTTCATGGAATTTCTTCACTCTTAAGATGAGCCCACACCTTAGAGCAGCCAGAGATAAGTCGAGTCTCAGCTAAAAGTGATATTTTTTCATGACAGACAGATTCAAGAAGTGTTCACCCATCCAAGTTTTCCCATTTCTCTACTCCTAGAGCATGCCAGCTCCTCTGGGTGGGTGTAACAGGCTATCCAGAGAATTTGGGGATTGTTTTAGTTGTTCCCATGCAGCGCTAGATGCCCAGCTGGAGTTCTCCCACTGCCAGCAGGAGCAAACCTCAACTTGTAAAGAGAACAGGTAATAAACCCTCAGAAAAAGGGAAATCTGTGACAGAGAGGGTTCAGTAAAATCCCGAACAGGGAACAGGCAGAGGTGATGCAGTTCCTTGAGTTAAAACCCTACTGAACACACCAGGAAATTCCCCACTGGAATGGGCAGTGCTACAAATCCTCCAGCCTGGCAAGAGGGATTAGCAGCTCTCTGGAATTAAAGGTAGCACCATCTGCAGTAATTAGTTTTAAATATCATATTTGGTTATCTTGGAGGGAGAAGTTGGTGTGGTTTGTCCGAGCCTCTCCGAGATGGCGTACATGTAATTAAGCACATTTTAACTCCTCGAGAGTGATAAGCAGAGTAATTATCCAGCTCTTTATGAGGAGAGCAAAGGGATTTTTGGTAACTCCTGCTTGGTTACAGCACGATCTGTGCAGTCAAATTCAGAGCTCCAGTCTTGGGGTGAGGAAACCCCAGAAAGATTTTATATGAAATGAAAGGGAATAAGTGTCTTTTTGACTAAATATTTCTTTTTCTCTGCCTCACACCTTGTGGGAGAGGAGGAAATACACAGCAGTCACTGTCCTGTTCTGTTACAGGGGAGAAATCCATAGGCCTGGGTGTGGAAGCATTGTATCCCTCCTGGAAAAGAACTGACATTGCAATGAATGCTCCAAACCCCAACCACTTCCCTTTTAAAGTAATTATCTGCAAACTGTAAACCTGTACCCGAGGATATCCCTCTTTGAGCTGAAAATAAAATGCAAAATCAGAAAATGAGAGATAAGTTCAGCTTGCTAAGCTGAGAACTTTTTTTCCCACTTTCTTGCTTTTTTCTTAAGATGCAAAGAAGACTTCTGCTGAAATACTGTGCTCCACGAGTTGGGGTTTTTTTAGATGATTATGGGATTTGATATCCATATAAAATACTTCAGTGGATCTATTAGAATTTTCTATTTCATGATCATCTCATATCTGTAAACTTTCAGCACTGGATTAGGTAATTCAGTAATTTATCATCTAAAAAGAGGATGCTCCTGCCCAGGACTGGCGTTCATTTGCTTCAGCTGCTGAAAAGAAAAATATAAAAATATACAGTCCAGATCCCACCTAAAAACTGATAAAAGGTCATTAAAACTTAAATGAAAGTCTTCTTTATAAATAGCCCAGTAGCAATCAGGGACAATAAGGTATTTATGGCAGCTTGTGGATGCACAATTAGAATGCTGAAATTTTATGGGAATTGGGGCTGAATTTATCAGGTTGGTCTTTGGGGGAGAAATGATTGCCAAGGCATTCCCAGATTTGTAGGCACGGAGGTGAGGCAGCATCTCAGCAGGGTGAAGGAGAAATCATTCCCCCAGCTGTGGGAATTTGAGAGATTTCTCTCCTTTGCCTCACAAACTGAAACCTCCTTTTCCTACCTGCTGTTTCCTGGCTTAATTACTGGATTAGAGGATACTTTGGAGTGATACGTGTCTGTTATCTGTGGTTGATACTATTTTATTTTAAGTAAACAAGCATTTGCTAGTAAGTAATCTCAATTACAGCTTTCTTACCTCTTGCATCAGTGCCACAACCCCTACAAAAAACTGCCAGTTTCTCACTGTCTTTTGCTCCCTTTCAGTGAAAATGGAAAAGAAAGTAAGGAAAGAACAGCAGGAAATACAATCATATGATTTTATTTCTTTCATTGGAGGCTTTTACCTAAAGATAAGTAAATAGATTTATTTTAACCCAACAATTATTTGGCAAGAACCATGTATTTAATAGTAAGTATTTTCTTGTGGAATTTGGAATTTGGCTCTTGGATCAGAACAGAAATAACGAGTAAGTTGTCAGGAATCCTATTCCCAAACCACCTTATTTTGGTAGCTGTGATAATATTTCCTTTCCTTGAGGCCTGATTTGCACAGCACACAACCCAACTACAATTTCTTAGGCTTTTGGTGAAGACTCCTCATCATTAAGGTATTTTCCAATGGCCTTCCAAATTTAAAGATGTATTTTACCAAACCTAAGTAAACACCACGAAATTAAACAAGTCCTCTCTGCCAGCTGGAAATGCAAGCAAGGCTTTCATGGGTTTTTTTTTCCCCTTTAAAGAGTTTTTGCTCTCCCTGCCCCCTGAGCCTCTTCTCAGAGTAGGTATTTTATCTGCGTTATGGACAGAGTTCTATTGTTCTGTGCTCTTTGTGCTGTTTGCAACCAGCAAATCCCACTATTCAGAGTGTTGTGCTGAGTTGTTTATGTCCCGTGTTGGCATCGTGACAGCTGAACACATCACAGGCACGGCCGAGCCAGAGCTTTGGAGTCCTGGAACAGCAGTGGGCTTTGGCTGCCAGAGCCCTCCTGCTCCCTGGAAACCTCAGCCCGGGCTCGGGGTGGTTTAGTTTTCCAACTGTTACCAGAGGAGAGTTTATCTGCTCAGTAAAGAGAAGGAACAGCCCCAAACCGGTCTCTATTTAATGAAGAATTCTCTTGTTTTGCACGTCCACGTTGTTCTGCCTTAAGCTGCTGCAGCCCAGAGTGGGGTGGGCAGAACATGTCACATTGATAGAATATTCTATCAAAATATTATATAAAAAGCATGAGTAGAAATGGCCTAACGTGGAGCAGTTCCAGTCGTCCCCATCCCTGGTGGAGGTGCAAGGATGGCCGTGTGGGAACGACCCGTGGCTGCAGCTGGGAGAGGAAACTTCTCCTGTTCCTTCCTCACCTGACCTGTTAGCACGGCACAGCTGCTTTCATCTCTTTGCCAGCACTGCAAGGTCAGTGTCAGGGAGGTGCCAGCCACTAAGGGAATGCTAAATGCCTGGTCTTTAGGTTTAAGGTGATAGAAAAAGGTGAAATTATAATGGTTTTATTATCACGGAATCGTCTTAAAACACACGGACAGTGAGATATCTGAAATCCAGTATTCCCATGTACTGAATTTCCTGTACCTGTGGGGGATCAACTTTTCTAGGTGTTTTTCTGTGTTGGTCTGTACGTGAAGCCTCGGCGTGGGTGGATTAGAGAGGTGTGTGAGGAGGAGGAGAGCGGCTGTGTGGGCTGTGCCCCTGGATCTGCCGAGTTTTTCAAACACCCAGGAGAAGAAGCAAAAATGTCAGGATGGGCTCATGTGGGCACAATGCAATTTCTCTCCTGAGCTTTCTGTTCTGTTCTGCTTTGTTTTGCAGTTTGCCCAGCTGGTGTCTGTCTACAAAACCTTGGGCCCAGAGAAGTTCCCTCTAATCGAGCAGACGTTCTACCCAAACCACAAGGAGATGGTAGGTGCGAGCAGCAGTGCTAAATCTGCTTTCTGTGCCTGTAAAACGGGGAATGTGACACACAATTCCTTTTTTCCGTTTACTGTCTATTCCAAAAATCATCTTGGCAGGTTTTCTGGGGGGTGGCGAGACCGGGTGACCACTGGAAAGCGCTGTGATGGTGAGCTGGAGGGTGCTCGGATGGGAAGGTGGTCATTTTTCAGCTGCTCAACTTCAGATCTCAGCGAGGTTCAATGACACTGAACAAAGATTAAAGTTCAGGAGCCACTTTCCTGGTTTGTTCTGCCCCCAGTCCTTTTTGGGTTCGGAGTGTTTGTTGTCTTTGGAGAGGATGCACTGGTCACTGCAGAGCTTTGAACTCGGCCAAAATCGGGGTGGTTGTGACTTGTGATCTTCAGGTAGCTGAGCTCACACTGATTCCCAGTGCTTTACAGACCTTAAAATTGCTCAGATGAGCCTGTCAGAGTCTGAGGAGCAGCTGGATGATGCTCTCAGGGCATGGTTTAGTTTTAGGCAGCAGCGAGGAGCAGGAAGTGGGACACAATGACTCTTATGGGATCCTTCCAACCTGAGACTGGCTATGATTTTATTGAAAAGGCAGGTCTTTGGGGTGCACTGCTG
This sequence comes from Mystacornis crossleyi, assembly GCA_013400655.1. NCBI lineage: Eukaryota > Metazoa > Chordata > Aves > Passeriformes > Timaliidae > Mystacornis > Mystacornis crossleyi. The sequence continues at coordinate 37,865 of VYZQ01002169.1, forward strand.
AATTGCAGCACGTAGAAACAAAGAACGTATCATTTTGGGGCAAGAACTAATGTGTCAGACTCGTAAGTTTGGATGGCATCTTCTTCTGAGTGGAGCAACTGTGTGAGTGGTTTTCCCTGCCTTCATTGCTCTACACTGCTCGTTAAAGCCTGAGCTAATAAGTTATTTCTCTTTTGTTTGAACTTTTGAATGCTGTTCTCCACAGCCAAGTAACTTTTTTTTACATATTTCTATGGTAATGAATGTTAATCTAGAGAAAATGAATACGTTTGGGTATAGCACTGCCACCAGAACTGCTGCAATAGCTGCCTGTGAGGACACTCATTTGTTTGGTTTTATTCCCTCTGATGAAGGCATTTGGAACTTGGTGGCTTGGGAAATAATCAGGCAATGTGGTACAAGATAACATTTTGTTTGAATTTCTAGAGTGGGTTGTAAGATGATCTGGAAGAGTCTATTGATGCTGCGCTGAAATCACATAATTTTATTTTCTTTTGGGTTTTCAACACTTTATCAACAGCTGGACTCATTTGCATTCGTTGATGCAGAATTTGGCAATTACAGTTTGAAATATGGAGTTCCTCTTGTCTTTGCTCCTTCCCTTTTTGTTCTCCAAATGGGAACCTGGAGCTGTCCCCATCTCCAGTGCAAACCAACTCAGTGGGGAGAGGGAGAAAATCCCAAATCTCTGGGAACTGAAGGTCAGCTGAGCGTGCCAGAGGTGCTCCTGTCATCCTCTGCTGATCGTTTGTGCCGAGGCTTTTGGCAATAAAAGGTAAATAAAGAAAGATGCCATTCTTTTGTGTAAAAATGGAGCTGCTTTAATGAAACCCTTTCTGAAACAGAAACGTTCATCCCAGACTGACTGCACAAAACGCTGTGAGGCTTTTGAACTCATTGCTGGTTGAGTCACACCTCCAGCCTTTCCCTCAGTAATTAGTTCCCTTTATTTCACTGCATTCCCACCTCTTCTGTTCTCTGCCGTGGCAAAACCAACACGGCTTTTTCAACAGAATTGCTGAACAATTTAATTAAAACTTCACTGGGACATTGAGGAAACGCCAGCAATATTCCAGGTGTTTTGTTTTTCCCTGTTCACCTGTACAATCTCCCTTCTCTCTTCTTTTCCCTACTCCTATCACAAGTCATGTGAGTCATTTTCAAATTAAATTCAAATGTTCCAGGCTGTGTTTCTGCTCTACCCTCTCGTGTGACACAAACACAGTTTCAAGAAGTAAGAAGAAAATGCTGTAAAAATAATCTGCTGTTGGTAATATATCAACGCCACTACAGTAAAAATCTTGATAGGAAAATAGCATAATCAGAATGCCATGCTGTAGTCAAGATTTTCATGAATCTTCCTCAGGGAAAATAAAATCTCATTCTGAGAGGGGTTTTTGTAAAACTTTTCTTGCCATGTTTATTGATATGAGGGAAAAAAACCAACTTTTGTACCATCTGTTGTGGGAATTTTGTCCAGATTTATGCTCAGCTAGAAATCAAAGTAGACAGACATTAATTGTGAAATACCTCGTGTGGGATATTTTACAAATAGAAAATGTTTTTAAAACAAATTGCGGCACGCGATTTGTATCAGGGTCTGTCCGTAAATATCAGAGACAGCATTAATTTGTGCAAGGTGCACAGAGAAGGCAATCTGGGCTGGGCGAGTTGAGTTTGAGGTCTGGTTACCCTAGAGCTGAAACAGGAACAGAGCCTTGGCGAGTTAAAAAGCAGAAAATACCCGTTTGCTGCTGAGTGTTACCCAAAAGGCACCCTCACGTCGAAATGGATTTGGAGGCAAATGCTGCAGGACTGGTATTGAATATTAACCACTGAATATTAACCTCTGTGCTTACTGAGCTCTGTGGGCTTCTCTAGGAGTCGGTTTGATCTGACACCCAAGGAAATAAGGCCTGGCTTCAAATCTTTCTGAAAATTAGTAATATAAATGCACAGCTCTGCCAGTAAATAGCTCTGCCAGTATTGTCACTGCAATACCAAGTTTTTTGGAAGAAATGTTGCTTTTTTGTTCTTTTAATTTCATTTATATGTGTCCGTGGTCTGAATTATTAGTGTTAGGTAATTTTTGGTTTGTCTTTAGTAAAGCAGCAAACAAGCTGAGCTTTACATTTGGCAGCACATATATGTGGTTTAAATTTAGGGTTGTAAATTAAAAGAGCCAGACTGATTTATGGTAAATCAAAAGTGAAACATTGGCTTTTACACATTATGGGACCCCTATTCCTCAATGGAATAATGACTTGCTTTCCTGTTGGCCTTGCATCATTTGCATTTCACTGGAAACGTATAAACTTAGTCACAGAAAAAGTAAATATTTTTCCTCAGAAGAGTGTTTCCAAACCTGTCCTTTAGATAGGGCTTCCTGCAATTGTTGAAAGAGATGTTAGAGACACGAAAATGTGACACAAAAAGTAATTTATGCAGTGGGGTTTCTTTCAAGTATCTGTTACCTGTGCAGTGCATCCCATCCTGCTGTGTCCTAAGGTACGTGGGACACGCTGAATGTCCTGTCCAAACTGCTGCTCGTGGAATTGAAGGGAATCAGGGATGTGCAAATGTTCTTTGCAAGTCAAATCCCCATGGTTGTATCCGGACTCTGCAGGAAACAGGCTGAAAAAACACCTGGGAATCCCTTGAGCCCATGGGCAGGACTGTGCTGACCCTGACTGAGCCCCCGGGCTGGAAGTGCCCCCCTGGGCTTGGCAGGAACCTGGAAAATGTTTGTGTGAACCCTTGAGAGAGACCTGATCCCGCCCAAGAGAGCAGAGCTGGATCTCTGCCTGCCAGAGAAATCCAGTGGAGGACACTGGAGAGAGTAAAATCTGTCAGCAATAACAGCTCCTGGAGATTCCCATCCTGCCTGAGGGCTCTCCCCCAGTTTCTGGGACACAAACGGTTTGACCTTTGGCATTTGCGTTTCCCCAGGTTTCACCACTGTGAACTGAATTAATTTTGTACACTTAAATCCTTGTGTGAGGGATTAGTTACTAACTCCAGTCATCAATTCAGGAAATGCACTAAAAAATTACCAGGCAAAATGTGTGTAACCCTTCTCTAGCCTGAGTTCACCAGGAGCCAAATTCAACGACAGACTACGGTGGGTGTTCACGAATGAAAAACAATTAAATCATGTTAAATAGGGCCAAATATCTGAGAGCTTCCAGAGATCACTTGCAGCGTGAGTTATGCAATATTTATTGCATAATGTTTCCACATGAGGTTCTAAAGCCAAGGCTTTGAACCGTGCCGGGGTACAAATACCTGGTCATGTATTTCAGGAGGTGTTAAGGGCTGCAGCTGCCATGAGGACGGACATGATTTTTGTAATTCTGACCAGTTTCAGCCTGTCATCATTTGGGCTTGGGATTTGTTCCATGGAATGCTGAAGCATTAAACATCTGGCTTTTCCTTCAGCCAGGTGTGGCTATCCATAGGAGTGCTGACGTGGGAGGGGGGTTTTGATTATTAAGGATGTTTCTTAACTTAGTTATCAATGGGAGTTACAGCTCTGTGGGTGAAGGAAGCTGTGACATAAGGAACGTACGAAACGTGGAGCAGAGATTGTTTTAATCACAGGAGTGTTCGACTTGTTTCAACAGATCAGGACATACTTGTGAATCTTTTTTTTTTTAATAGCACATTGTTATAATACTTTACATATACACTGTACAATAATTCTTTTGTATCCAAGACTTTCATACAGAAAAAAAAAAAGTTCTATAAAACATCCCGTAGTTCATTGGAAAGAGTTGGAATAAAACACGGGGAGCTCTTAATCTGCAGGTTATCAAACAAAGGGGCAAAATTCTGGCAACTCTTTAGTTCTTGTACATTCATACTGGCAGAAGGGAACCTGTTATGCCTTGGGGGACGCAGGGGAGCATTGCCAGCCCCCTGGGCAAAGCATAACAGAGCAGAGCAGGTACCTCCAGGAGGTTTGTCCCTCGTCCTGCGCGAGTGCCAACCCCACGGACTCTTTCCAGGACGACCGGTGTTTGTTTCTAAGCAACAGATACACGAGACCATGGCAGTTCAAAGCTGTGAGCGTGCGGGCTCGGATGGAATGAGCCTCCAAGGGATATTTTAATTAATTTTTTTTTAGGAAATGAGCACTTCAAGGTTCGCTGATGTCGATGAACTCCTTCTCGGGGGGAGGCCCCCCTCGGTACCAGCTGCAGGTGCCGTCGCTCCTCTTGATGCAGG
>VYZQ01002170.1:0-26748 GCA_013400655.1 Mystacornis crossleyi
GGAGCCGGCGCTGCCCTCCGCCCTCGCCGCCGCAGCCCCCGGGGACGGTAGACCTCGCGCGGTGCCGCCCCGCCTGGCCCGGCTCGGATGCCGCCATGGGGAGCCGCTTCTCCAGCATCCCCGCGCTGCCCCGCGGCGGTCAGGGCCGCCTGCACCGCGCTCGCCACCACCGCCTCAAAGGTACGGCTCGGTCGGCACCCCCGGCACCCTGAGCGCCCCCGGCATTCCCAGCACCCTGAGCATCCCCGTCGACACGGGCACGCGCGGGATCCCGGGGCACCTGAAGCACCGATGCAGCCCGGAGCGGGATGGGCGCTCTGGACGCCCCGGGATGAGATGGGAACCCAGGCAGGACACAAATCCTGGGTACCGCAGGCACCCCAGTTTGGGATTAGATCCCTGGGTACACGCAGCGCCCTGAGTACCCCACGCCGGGCAGGCACCTCGGACACCGTGGGACAGGCTGGGCTCCCCGGGCTAGGATGGCTCCATGCCTGCCACCCGGAGCCCTCTCGCGGTGTGAGCCCCCCTGCCCTGCTAGCGGCACTGTCACTTCTTCCCCGGCAGTGCCCCATGGGTGGCTGATGAGTGCACGGATCTTTCCAGGCAGAGGTACCCTAGGAAAGCAAAGGACAACAATTTGAGGGAGTAGGACCACCAAGAGTCCCCGAGTGCTTATTGGCGAATGAAGGCTTTGCTTTGGTGTCTCTTCTGAATGCTCCATGAATGTGTGTGTGCACGGGACTGTCAGTCCTGTTTGGAGGAGGGCAGGGAGTATTTGGGGTTCCTTGTCCAGCTTATGTGGCTGTTCTATTCCTCATAAGGTTGCCATCCCTTTTCCAAACTCCTGGGGACCTGTTGGAACCAAATGGGATGGGGGTGACTTCTGTAATGTGGACAGGAGAGCCTGCCAAAGGTCTCCTCTATCTCTGCTCTTTTTTTACCCCCTTTTGCTCTAAGTTGGGAGGGTGGTAGCAGAAAATAGTCCATCGTTCATGAAAGCAATTTTCTTGGGCACACACCGTGTGTGTTCAGCACTATGTGGGTGCCTCTGCTCTAAGGTCATTTTCACAGCCAAAGGCACTGGCTGATGGGGATAGAGGATGTCACACATCTCTCTGTAAGCAGGGAGTGAGGGAAGGTGCTGCTCTAACAGCCATTTCAGATTATAACTTGTTGCAGCTTCCTCTATGTGTTGCAGAATTTGCAGCTACCAATGTGGAAAATAGGGATGCTGCTCTTCACCATCATTTTTCCTGGGCTTTTCGATACTTCTTTGGCATGGTCTAGAGGAGTGGAAATGGTTAATGATGAGCTGGGCAACTGGTTGTTATACTGAAGGATTTTCTGACACTTGCGTTATTCTTCTGTTGAAACTCTCTGCTCCCTTCATCTGCACTTGGGTGTTTGGGAGCAGTTGTATAAACTGAGGGTGGTTTTATCATGGCTGTTTCAAGGGCCATGCAAGGAGACATTATGAATGCTCATCACTGTCATGGACAAAGTCAGTGAGAAACTCAGCCCAAGCAATGGCTGTGCTTCAAATTAGGTGAATTTGATGCTGAATCCTAAACAGAGAAGCATCATCCTCTATCAGTGCAAACATGAAGGCACATGCAACGCTGTAGTTGTTGGTATGCAATTGTAAACTGCCAGGGAGGATTTGTCTCTTTAAGAATCATGCTGTCAGCTTGAAGTCTCTGGAGCAACCTTAAGCAGAGAAGAATTTATAAACTGAAGCCAGAAGGGACACTGCCACTTAATCCATTAACAGTGGCTTACGTGAGATTTGGAGGATGCTCTGTATGAATCACCTGATTTGGGGGGGGGCGGGGGGGGGAGTGGTGTTAATGGCACTTTGTTTCTATATTTCTTCCTTTAATTTCCATTTTAATTAAATTTCTACCTGTGTTGAGGCAGCAAGCAGAAATATTCTCAAGATTGTAATGTAGGAAAGCATTGAAATAATTTTTATTTGGAATAAAGAGTGAACAAGGCATTGCCTTTGTTGTAAAAAACAAGCAACTGCCAGGGACAATATGTGCCTTTTCTGTCTTTTTTGAAACCAGACTGCCTCAGGTCCTACATTTAAATGCAGAATAAACAAGTCTGATTGCATTTGACAGGTTTCTGTAAAATGGACTCAAGGCATAGCAGTGAAAGTATGAATGTCACACAGTTTTGTTACATATCTGCCATTTAACATTTTGTAAAGTGTATTTTAGTTGAAGGTCCCCAGTTGTTCTTCCTTCAGTGTCAGGCTTAGTGTTAGGGATACTGTACTTTTATAAGTTGGCCACCATGTAATACTTTCTTACTCGATGACAACCTCTTCCTAACCTGGTGCCGGGGGTGATTAGGGCTCATTCTTGCTTGAGAAGAAGCTGTGAGTGCATTGTTTCCCAAGGTGGTCTGTGGACTTTGAATTCAATCCCTGTACCATGCAAGTTCATCTCTGCTAAGTAAAAAGTAAGATCTCTGCACATGGTAGAGCTGTTGCCCACTTGTGCCAAACATTTTTATGTCCTTCTGTTAGTCTTGCTAAAATGGTCACCTGTAGTTACATAAATCTTCTGAAGACCATGTGATACTTTTGGTGGTGTTGAAGGCAGAACAGATATCTCATGAAGACTGACATGGCTGGCAGAATATTTGCTTTGCTTTAGATGGTCGTGCAAGAGGAGGAAAGCACCCAACTTGATTCTCAGGCTTCAGCTGCAGTTTTAAAACCAGGTAACTGAAATAGGCAGGTCTTTATGAAGGTACCTGCAAGAGTAAAGCTGGAACCCCAGACTGATGATTTCAGAGTTGCTTTTAAATAAGGTAATACTTTAAAATCTGTTATATCCAGCCCTTTATAAAAGCACTTCACGTAACTGTTCACTAGGAACCACTAGACTTGAGCACTTTGGAATTATGTATTCCAAACCAGTGGTCATATCTGGATTATGAATCCATATTTTGGTGCCACAGTTGTGCCTACAGGCTTTGGCTGTTTTGGAGACAGTGAAAACTGAACTCATCCAGGACTGCAGGTGATTTGTTGCCACGGTCCTGATATGGCTGTTGACCTTGAAGTCCTGGGCAGTGACTGGAAGGAGGTTTTCACTTGGTAGTATCATGATGGGGAGGTTGAGGTGAGATTATTTTCAGAATTCCTGTGAGTATTTCCCTTCCCATAACCCAGATGTAGTTTGTCAGGGGCGACAGAAGGTGATCCTTTGTGTACTTTCCGAATGCTGAGCAAAAGATTATGATTATCTGGTAACAATCTCCTTAAGGACTCAGCCAGATAAACTCCAGGAAATTTTTGCTGTCCACCCTCTCTGAAATATGGTTTGTGATAACTATCAAACAAGGTGTGTATGGCTGTTTGGAGGGGAGCCAAGTGGGAAAACTCCAGCTGTATCTAATCTCCTGAATTCTGAGATGAAAAAGATCAGCCTTCTCCTCAGTGGCTCTGTGTACTGTTTGTTTACTTGTGTCAGGGCAGTCTGTCTTGAACTGTTCCAACCAAGGAGACTTCTATTATTTCTCAAGAGATGCATCCTCAGTTCAACCAGTCTCCCTGCCCCAAGGTTCTTCCAAGATAGTCTGTTCAATCTCCTCTATTACCTATTTTTTCTAATCCTGGTGTAGCTCATTAAGTTCCCCTCCTTGCCTAGTGTTACATCTTCCCAATCTCTGGCTGTTGCATTCCTTCCTTAGGTACTGCTCAACCTTGCTGGAAGTGTTTAACTCTTCCTACTGTGATTGTGGACTGTGTGCCCTGTTTGGGCTGTGGTGTAGTTCCCAGATGTGCTGGTCCAGGATGCTAGAAACGAAGTTTTCCTAGTCCTTGGGTCAGAAGTGAGGTACAAGACTTGTATGCTGTCTCCTGTGCCCCATGGACCTGCAGCTCTTTATCCTCACTTGTCTCTGTGTCCTCAGCTTCAAGAAGGCTTAGCCATTGCTGTAGACAGCAGATCAATATTACATTGTAAAAGCTAAGAAGTATTACTGTCTTCTCTCTTAAATCCTCTCCTCCAACCTCCTTCTCAGGTTTGATACTCTTTCTTGAGCCGCCTCTTGCCTTGAAAGGTAGATTTCCATGGTGAGTGGTAGCAAGCAGGATTTCTTCCTGCTGATTTTCTCCTAGGTCATTGCACCTATGATATTTATGTAAAAGAATCCATGCACAGTATTACAGAAACAGCCCCAGCTGCCAGGGATCTTCTTTTCAGCAGTGGCTGATTACTCATGGGTTATTCTTTTTTATTTGCATTACAGTGGCATCCGGAGGCTCCCATCAAGATCTTAATCATGTTGTGCTGGGTGCTCCCATGATTGCCTGTACTTACTGCTCATTCATCCAAATAGCTTTTACTCATGGGTATGGGTGATGTCTGTAGGATCATTTGGGGTTTATACCTTCAGAGTATCACATGAAGCAGACTGGCACCTCGACAGAACAGTTCTTAGTCTGTTCTTTCGCTGGGACACTGCAGAGTCAGCAGTGGTTTGCTGAAGGGTGTTACCACCTCTCTGGCTGCAGCCCCCGGATGGGCTGCCTCTTGTGCAGCACTTGACCAAGAAGGCAGAGGCTTTCCTGCTTTCCCTGGCCCACGGAGGGTACCAGTCAGGAATACATAGTCTTTGCTTGCATTTTTGCAGCTGCTGTTCCAAACATTAATCCCACTGACACATAAACATGTCAGACTTTTCTCCCGTTTCACTGCTGCTTTATGAGCTTCTGAAACACATGTAGAAGATAGATAGTAATCTGACTGGTGTAGGCATAATTGCATATTGTTGAAAGACTGTCCTGCTGCCAGCTGCATTTTGTGCACTCACTAGATAAAACTAAGGGGGGAGTAAAAGGTCATCAGCAACTGATGGTCATAGGACTTAGAAGTTGGGGTGCATCACAAGCATTTTTAGGGATTACAAGCAGTGCACTGGGGGGATACCAACAGTGATACTGTGAAATAACCTCAGCTCCCATTGCTGTCATAATTGATTCTTCTTTGAAGTGTTATTTTATTTTCTTCCAGCCTTACAGCGCCAGAAGTTTCATCATTCAAGGCTTTGAGGGATGCTTCCTGCCCTTCTGCTTTTACCCTGTCCTGGGTGTGCTTCTCTCCCTCTGACCTGTCAGTGTGTCTGGGTTGTAGGTATAAAGTTTTTCCTGCCTGAGGTTCTCAGGTTTGTATGACCTTCTCCCAAAAACTAGATTTTTTCCCCGAGCTACTGAACTTTGATTTATTGCATTTAAACTGCCTAAAATTGCTCAGTGTTCCAAACACAGCAGTTTATTGATCTTACTTTTCATCTCCCATTGTCCATTTCATAAGGTGATGAAGCAGATACTGCTGCAGCTTTTCACAGATTTCCCAGGAAATCATGTAGTTTCTAGCCCATGGGTGATTCTCTGTATTTCTCAAGTGCGAGAAAGGCTACTTTTGAAAACCAGTAGGAACCAAAACATCAGTTGGATGATTGAGCTAAAAATATTAGTGCCAGGCTCAGTAGTAAATAAAAAGAAAATTAAACACTAGAAATTATAAGGGAAGTCAAACAGAAGAAAATAGAGGCCATTAATAGATGGTTGTGTAAATGTGTATATTATGCGTAATTCTGGTTCTTCCCCTTCCAAAATCTCAGGAAAGATACAGAAGAACTGGAAAAGATTCAGAGGTGGGGAACGAGGATGGTCATAAGTCTGGATTAATTTCATGTAAGGAATGATTAAATAAACTAGGACTCTTGTCTCTGGAAGAAGGGATAACTAGGATGGAAATGCTTGGCAAGTAAGGAAGGGGCAGAGCTCCACTCTTCACTGTCTCTTCCAGTACAAGAATTAGGATGACATCAAATGAACAAAAGGAGACTGTAGCCATCTGCAGTAGGTAGTTGCTCAGTAGAGCTCATTAATGGTGGATGCTATGAATGCTAAAAAGGGTCCAATTTTAAGGGAAATTGGAGGAGGTTATGAAAGAGGAATCCATTGAAGTTTGCGACAGACAAATACCACACATTTGCCCTTCTCATTTTTACTTCCCAAGGGTGTCTTTCTAATGCTACCTGTGTTTAGCTGATAAGGATAGTGCTGAAATGAGAACTCAAAACTTCAGTGAAAGGCGCAGCTGGGTTGTTCAGACATTGCAGGGGTAGATGGAGGGATAGAGCCTGCTCTGGTGTTGGCTGGTCTCTAGTTGGATCCATCCTCTTTATCATAAGCATCCCTGCCTGGTTGTTTACAGAGTGGTTCATTGCCATGAAAGTCACACACAGAACATCCAGGCTTTTTTTGGGAGGCAGAAGAGATTGTAACCGGGTCCCTGTACAAGCTTTCTTGGATGTGACTGTGTCTCCTGCACACTGTGATTTTGACAGTACAGTTGCTTTTCCATTTGTGGACTCTTCTTGAGTAAGAGGAAGCAGGTTCTCTCTACTTAAAATGATCTCCCAATGACAAAAGCCTCAGTAGCCCCCACTTAATTTTGTTTCCTATACTGTTCAAATAGCAGGTTTAATGGGTATTTCCATATCTGGGAAGATTTCTAATACAGAGTCTTGGAAGATTTCCGATTTGGCAGCTGTTCTTACCTACTGCTGCTAGAATAATTGTAGGAACCAGCTACTTCTGCATGGCTGAAATTGTTGCCCATGGCAAGTACATAAGTACACGTTGTTTTTCTTACAGTGTGTACCTTCACGGTGGTTACTTATTTCAAACTGGGGATCCACACATGCTCTGACTTGGTCTGCCTTGAAATTTTAGGACATCTGAGTAATCCAATTCTGAGCTGTCTCAAGGAGTGGTATCCACAACACTTGTGTTTCAGGGTTGTCTCTGTCTAGAAATGGTTGATCTAAGATTAACCTTAATCACAGCAGTGTGCAGGTGCTCAGTGCTGTGCTGCAAACTGCCAAATCCCAAAGTAGTTTCTCACTTTAATCATAGCACTGTGCAGGTGCTCACTTTTGTGCCACAAGTACCAAAGTAGTTCTGGGGATGAGAGCTGAATTTTAACTGAAAGTTAGGGTCTGACAGTGGTTAAAACTTTTGTTGTGAGTGTGATGTATCCATTAGTCTGGGCTACCTTTTAGCCTGGCTAACCAGGGCATTGCTAAGCTGAGTAGCTGGAGAGGAGGGCAGACACTTGGATACTTACCTGTACTAAGATCTGGGTTGATGCAAAACTGTGCCTAAAACAGAGGTGGGGATAGGTTTTCATCTCCATTTGTTCATGGAGAATTTGAGCTGGTAAAAGTGTGTTGTTACAAGATGCTGGTTCATGTTTACACTGTTGGTTATTTGGACTTTCAAGTACAGGATTAAAATAGGATTTTGTTTTAAAATTATAGGGCAGAGGATGCCATGATGGTCTTATGTTTATACAATCCTCCATTAGTCCACCTCAGTTCAACTTTTTGCTGAAGCATAGGGAAGGAATCTCAGCTCTCAAAAAACTGTCAGGTTAAACTGTAGGGCTGTTTTATGAAAAATTTTGAGAAGTAAATATTAATAGTTCTTTGCCAGCCTCAGAGATAAAATGCCATGGCAGGTTTTTCAGTTTCAAAAAACCCACTTCATGTAAACTTTTTTTTTTAAACAATAATAACATTTTAATAAAAATTAATTCTAAAGAGCATTGCTTGTGGCATCTCCGTCCTCTATTATTCCTTCATATTCCTTCATATTCAGTGTGTGAGTTTCACACTGATGACACTGACACTTCCAGATGTTCCTGCATGGGCGTAGGCAGGGATTCCCTATTGACTTAATCTCATAATTTTTATGATATGACCACAACACTTCCTGTGTCTGTCACCAGGGCTTGGGAAGATGGATTTATCAAAGCAGTGACTGGGGTGCTGTGTAACTAACTGGTGCCACTGTCAGTAACTAGAAGTGGGTTAGTGAAGAGGAAGCCTGGCTTCTGAAGAGAGAAAGGACAGATAAGGCAAGCAGATATAGCTACAGAGCTCATTTACCATCCAGGTTCCATATTTTCATCAGAAGGTTAGTTCAAATCTCCTCCTTAGGTGGTATCTCTTTAATTCAGCATTAATTGTATTGGTATTACACATGATTTCTTTGATTTGGGTAACTGGTGCCATTGTGTTTCTAAATATCTATCTATCTTGCAAGATCATCTTTGTCTGTGATGAATGCCTATTTTTTATACTTAACAAGTATTTACTAGGCAGGAAGGGAAGAGATGGTTTCACATAGAAATATTGAGTCATAGAAGACAGGACACAAATAACTGTAAATGTTGCAAACAGAATCTGTGTCTTACGTGAGTGAGTGAGTCACTTCAATAGATGTGACAGAAAATGGAAAAGAGAAAATGTTCCTCACTAATTGATTATGTACATCAAATACAGAGAGAGGAGAAGTAGTTGAAATTTATTTTCTTTATTAAAAAGTGCAGTGAAAACATAATGAAGGATCTGGGTTACCTCTAATGTTAGTACTGGATTTCTACATTCCTACTCCCATTTCTGTATTTCCTTTAATGTTCCTGTTTTAATGGTATGACCCCTCAACAATCACATCCTTAACAAGCATGAGAGAAAATAAAGGTGCAAAAAGTTCTCCCTAATTAAAATCATGAATACTTTTTTAAATAAGGTTTAGAGTTGAGATGCTAAGAGACAAGCACTGACAGCTGAGAGCTTTCCTCCTCTGCTTGAAATCCGCCTTGCATTAGTTGCGGAAGAAAGTTCTCACCATCTGCTGAGTGGAGATCATCTGGTGCTCTGTGCATTTCCTCTGGATGGCTGTTCTCAGGCCCTACAGGTTGTGTACTGGAGGGCTTAGCAGAGAGAATAAAAAGTAGCTTAAGGTTTCAAGCAGAGAAGTCGTGCAGGTGGGACCTGTAGCAGTGAATGCAGTGAGCTCTGGTTGCTCTTGCCCACGCAAAGGGTGTTTGGTGGCTGAGCAGACACTGTCAGCCTCCTGTTGTCAGTTCAACGTGAAGTCCAGGAGGAGAAATTACAGATTGATGGGTGGGAACAGTGACTGAGGGTGAACTCCCAATTTGGCAGTGTTAATGCTACATCCATTATTAATAAGCCCACTGCAAAAGAAAGAATGCTTTGCTGCAAATGAAGCTGTGACACAGGGAAGTAGCGGGCAAAATTAAAATTTTATACTTGCCGTGGTCTTACAATAAAGGTTTTGTGATACATATCCAGCAATGCTGCTATAAATAGTCTCGTTATCTAATCTTCCAGCGCAGTGTATGACAGAAGATTACAAGTAGGAAAACAGTTCAGTGTAGCTTTTAGCTGTTTTCCCACTGCTTCCCTTGCTCCTGCTGGAGCCTTATTACTGTGTCCCTTGTAATTCATATGGAGACAGCATTATTCAGAAGTACAGAATGTCACTAGGAGTAGGAGAGTTCAGAGAAAATCCAGAAGATTTATGACATAGTTTAGATAAGGCCATGGAGGAACTGACATGAGGGAAGTAATGACAATTCACAGTCCAGCAGCGTTTCTGAGGGGGTGCTGAGAACTTCTTCATGCCAGCTCCGTCGGGTCAGATATAGACCAGAGCATGCTTTAATAAGGTGTTCTACAGGCTTGATTGCAGAGGGAACCCTTTTGCTAATAAATAATCCAGATGTACCGAGGTCTGTCCACATGGGTCTAGGACCTGATCCAAAACCAACAGAAAGTCCTTAGAAAATTTCGCAGAGGCACAGTTAGCACAGCTAGAGAAAGCCTGTTTTTCCTTTTGATCTTATTTCTCATGGGAGAAGGAGGACCTGGTTGGTAGGCAGGGAGGTTCCTTTCCTCCCCTCTCTGTAACTTGCTGGTAATGCAAATCCTCATTTCTGACCCTTCCTTGGAGATCCCCCTGGCCTGTTTCACATGGGGCACCTGAAGCCAGTGAGGAGTGCTGGGTCGTGGGAAAGCTCCCCTGGAGCACAGGCAGCTAAAAAGGACCTTCTGTAGCCTGTGTGTGTGGACACAAATAACCCTTTCCCAGAGAGGACTGAAAATCACTTTCTGAACTGTCATGGAGTTTTCTTGTGTGACTATAGGAGAAGGCATGTGGGAGTATGGCTGTTGTAGATCTGGAGCCCCACGAGACTTGAACCATCCTCTTTTTGCTGTATGAGAGGAGTTAGGAAGACTTTGGGTGTTTGTTCACACCCCAGCACAGCTCACCTGCTGCAGGGTGTCTTCCCTACCGTGAGGCTTGGAGGAAGCTCTCCACCAGCACTGTGCTGGCACATGTCCAGCTACCTCAGTGGAGCATGGTGGTGGGCACATGTGTTCTACAGCCATGGCCAACTGCAGAAATCTTCTTCTGTGCCTTTAACACACCTTCTCATGGATGAGCTAAAGCAATGATAAAACTTGAGGAACTGGACCTCACCACAGTTGTTGCAGGGAGGGAAGAAAGAGCTTGTGTCATTCCCTCATCCTGAAATAGGCTAACCTGGAGCCTGATACTGCTAGGAAAATCTTTACCAGTCCAGATTCTGGTATTCCATCTTAAATTCCCAGGCATAAGCAGTTACCAGTGCTGGCAGGGGAAATGCTCTCTGGACATGGGCTTTCTGGTGCTGTAGCCTGTTCAGCAGGAAGGAGTTACCTTCTCGTGATTAGATTGTGTAGGCAGATCAAATTTGCTGTTGGAACAGAGGTTTTATATACAGTAAAATGCTCCCAGGTGTGCTATTTAGTAGTGCTTCTAGGCTAAAGCAAGAATTTATTAATAAGAGGCACCCAAACCATATTATGCACTGCAGCAGAGCTGGAACAGGGTGCTTTTGCTCTGATTCAGGGAGCTGATTGAATTCAGTGACAGATGCCAAGTACTTATGTCCTTGCCTGAATCTTTTAAATTTGAAAGTGTTAAAAGCAAGAGTTATTTTTGGAATAAACATATTAAATAGTGATGGAGAGTTCCATCTGGGTGTTGGTGGGATGGTATTTTATTGTTATATGTCGTTGACCAAAATGCACTGCTCAGACCATGAGAACAGAAGACTTTGGGGGTAATACATTACTCTAGATTTGCATCAGAATACTGGAGCTCGGAGAGCCCAGTGGCTTTGCTTGTGACATTGCTTAGTATCATGAAGAACACAGTCAAATTATATTTATTGTATATGTACAATAAATATAATACCTTGTCACACAATTGTAATATTTCCTGTAAAGTTCCTGACAGTTATCCGTATTTCTAACATTAATGTGTGTGTGTGCAGGGGGGCTATTTGAATTTTATGATTTTTGTTTTAGTGACAAATGTCCAAACTCTAGAGAAGCTGTTAATTGCCTTGGAAACCATTGCCACCCCACCTCTTGGTTGCTCACTCTCCCTCCTACCAGCAGTCTTTTAAGCTTCTATATTTAATTTATTCTGTAATATCACCTAAAATAGCTCCATGCCTTTATTTTTGTTTATAGCTACTCATTTATAGTTTAAAATTATTTCTACTTTATTATCATCTCCTTAATAATTATTTTACCACTTTATTTAGGGTAAAACATGTAATTATTATTTAGCTGTTTAATCTTTCCATGGGCCATCTTGAAGCCCTTGAATGGTGACTCTTTACAGCTGAACCAAGACTCAGGGTGAGGATGAACAGCTGACCCATAAACTCCAGGCAAGTTGTCGCATTTCCAGTGCCTCTGAGCCATCTTGTGCCTAAAAATTAATGCTACTTACAAATTGCCTTCTGCTGTGCTCCATCAAATGCTAAGATGCTGTAATTATTTATGACAGTTAAAATCTCCTGATGCATTCAAATAAAAGCCAAACATATAGGGAAAACATGTCCTGTGGAGAAAGGTTGCAGCATGAAAGATGGCTTGTTTTGACTGCAGGTCACATTGAGGGGCAAGCTAGAAATACAAGTAAGAGATGGAGACCTAGATGTGCTAAATTTTTAGGGGAAACTCCATTGCTGCTGTCATTGGACTATTTTCAGGTGTTTGGATGAGTGAATGACCCAAATATAGTTTAAGCCTGTGACTATTCCATTTTAATAGCAATGTAAATACAGTAGGTGAAGGCTAAGAGCGCTGCATCTAATTTAGCAGTGTTGCTTTAGCAACATCGTGCAGGATGCAAATAGTCTCCTTGGTAACACTTCCTAAGTGTCATTAGATAAGCCGCGGTTATAAACACGGAAGCAGATCAGGAGGAGAGACATGCTCTTGTGCTGTGCCTTTTTATAGCCCCAGACATCATGATTAGCAGGATGGCAAGAGGAGAGAGGAAAGCTGTTCTGGGGCTCGTAGTGCTAGTGAGCGTTTGTATGTCATGCTTTGGAAAACCACACCAAAGGTGATGGGGTTTTCTGACTTGGTTTAAATAAAAGCCATTAAATAAAGGTTTTAAATAAAGGGAGGTTGTTGTTCCTGCCCTGCCCAGTTGTCAGAGACATCCATTAAGTGTTCTCATGCCTCTCCAGCAGATGCAGATTGCAGATGTTAACACTTCTTCCGTCTAATGGCACATTCGTGTATTGGTGAGTTTTGAATCTACAGGTTGGGGAGAGGAAAAGAGACCCCAGAGCTTAGTGTGAGTGTGCCTCTCCCATGTTCACCCTGTAAAGAATGTGGAGGTGGTGGGGAAGGATCTGCCTCTGGGCTGGGATTAAGTACAGGATCTGCTCCCCTTCTGCTGATCTTGCCCTATTCCACTGTCATTGCCAGTGGATTACCTCTCCAGAACTAGATTTGGCTTTCTCTGTTAAATTTCATAGACCCTTTCCTAGGGATCAGCAATAGAGTAGAGATGAAAGTGAGAAATGGGATTAATTAGTGCTCAAAACCAGGGCGGCTGTTTCTGCTGTTGGCATTGCCATATAGAAAAGAGTCATGAATTAGGGCAGAATCCTACTGGTTGATGCCTGAGGAATTCATCCAAGGAATGTGAATGCCTGATGATGTCAACTGGAGCAAATGAAAGACAGTGGAAGGAGCCAAGTCCACAAGAGCATCAAAATCCGTTTATTCTGGTTTGGGATGAAAGTCTGAAAGAGCAGATGGTTTATTTTATCATGAGCTTGACCCTGAGTTGGTAGAGGCAGACAACTGGTGGACTTGTGCATTTTTTTGGAAATCCTCTGAACCAAAGCTAAGCCAGACCCTTTCAGCAAAACCTCTCCTGATCTGTAACCTTCAGGTCCACACACAAATCCGGTGACTGGAGACTGGCCAGCCCAAGCATCCTCTTTTCATTTCTGTGGTGTGTAGCACTTTGCAATTTAGATACATGGCAGACGACCTACTGCAATTTTCCCCATTCTAATAGGAAAAGGAATTCAAATATCAATAGTCTCTTTTTACAAGGAAAACTCAGAATAAGGAAAAAAAACCCCAACCATCCCCCACAGCCTTTTTTTGCTCCCTAATCCTCTCGGAATTTATCCATCTTCATATCACTCATATCTCGAGGTCTCTGTTGCAAATGTCAGTGCTAATTAATGAGACCTTGGCCCTCTGTGTAGCTGAGTAACAATCCCAGGTTTGTTTGTGAGCTGGGTGGCCTTCCATCTCCCCGGGGGTTGGCAGTGGGGCTGTTAGCCTCTGGTGTGACAAGCTGCAAGAGGCAAAGTCTGAAACACCTCTCCACCTCTGTAGTGTCAAAAGATGCAGGTGAAGGTGTCTCCTAAGATGGGTGAGAGGAATGTTTCCTAAACCTTTTAGAGATTAGAATGAAATTTCTGGGATCCCCTTACTGAACTGCCTGCATCCCATGGATGTAGGCATCCACGGATGGATGTCATCCCATCCCATGCCATCTCATCCCTATGCTGTGCTCCTGAGACCCCAGTGGAAGGCACTTGTGAGTTTTCTGCTTTGAGAAGGAGACATTAGAGTCAGTGGACCACAGGATGCCATTCCAGTTCTAGGGCAAAACATTGCTGCTTTCCCTGTGCAGCATAACAGGTTTCATGCAGTGGATCATGGGACTGATCCACTGAAGGTGGAGTTTGGCTCCGTGAAGGTGAAGTTTGGCTCTGCATCCAAATTGTTTGGCAGCAGAGGATCTGAGTAGCTGTTCCTCACCACTATGGTCTGTGGCTTAGCCGGACATGAGAACTGGGACAAATGACTCTGCTAAAAAGTAGCTCAGCGCTCAATCTGCCCTTCCCTCTGCTGTATGCAGAATGGAGCATTCCTCCCCAGGACAGCCAAGTTCCTGTATTTCTGCCACATGTCATTTGGAGTCCTTAACCGTTTGTAAGGCATAGTGTTTTAAGCCAGTTTGGGATAGGAAAATTATTTCTGTTGCAGAGAGAAGAGTTATAGCTCATGCTTCCTGGTGAGCATTCAAAAGGCAGGAGGACTAAGTTTTCTTCTGCATGCCCTCTCATGGCACTTCAGGGTCTCCAAGTAAAAATGTATGGGGGGTAAGAACAGACCTAAAGCCTCTCCTTGTCGTTGCATAACGCACATCTCTCTATGGCTCTTCACTGACCTCTGTTTTTGCAAAACCAAACATTAAATTATCCGTGATGATTTAGACCTCGTTCTAACTTGGTCTAGCTGGAGAGCTGGGTGGCATTTTGTACCCCAAACCACCATAAAATGCAGAACACCATATGGGACATCAGCACCTTCTCGGTGGTCACAGCCCAGGGTAGAGTTCAGCTGAGAACCAGTTTCGGTGACAGGTAGGATCACAGCAGCTCATCCAGGTGTGTGCAGTCCTTTTTCACGTGTGGGGTTCTCAGCTGGTTACGCTGGCCCTGCCCATCCCCTGCGTGGTTGCTGCAGCCACACTGCCGCCTTGCCGTGCGCCAGCTCAGGCATTTCCGCACTTGCGCCGCAGTCTCATCCTGAACAGCACCTCTGCACGGCGCCAGCTCCTGCCCGTTCAGCAGAAGGAGTGAGGCTTTTGTATTCCCTGCCCTACCCTTTTGTATTCCCTGCAGCACCTGGGTTTTCCTTGGAGATCTCCCATTCACGCATGGAGCCTGCCTCTCTTCCTGGGGCTGATGGGAGCACAGAGCCCAATGGTGAGGCTGTGAGCCAGAAATCCCCAATCTCACTTCGCGCGCCTGAGACCAGAGGGCTCACGCTGTTGTACAACTGCAAACTCCCTCAAATCAGTGTTTCAATACAAGCAAGACAGTTCTGGCTTTTCTGAGACTGTGTGGTTTTTTTTTTTTTTTTTTTTTTTAATTGTTCATAGTGGGAATCAGGAGTTCCACACCTAGTTGTGGCTTCCTAACCCTCAAGGAAATCTCTTCTTTTCTCTCTTGATCAGTTGATGCTGTGGTTTTGCCA
The DNA here is from genome assembly GCA_013400655.1 of Mystacornis crossleyi. Lineage (NCBI taxonomy): Eukaryota > Metazoa > Chordata > Aves > Passeriformes > Timaliidae > Mystacornis > Mystacornis crossleyi. The sequence continues at coordinate 15,262 of VYZQ01002170.1, forward strand.
TGCCGCCTTGATTAGAGGCGGGGGGGGGGCAGTGTGAGACCACCCTGTGGCTCTGACAAGGGATGCTCCGTCCCACTGGGGCAGTGACAGACAGACATTGCTCCCCAGCTCCTCACCTGCACTGCTCCTGTCCTCTGTGCACTGGCTGCCCTGTATCTGCCAGCCACGCTCCCCGAGGCAGCTACAAAGGGCCAGATGTGCCCCTCACTCACCTCCTGGCAATGAGGGTGGTCTGTAAATGAGGACTGAAGTGTGTTCCCACAACAGGATGGCATCTCAGTGCCCAGTCCAGCCAAGAGACTCTTCTCTCTAACCCGCCTGTCCCGATCTCTGGCTCTCGCTTTGCTGCCTGCTTCTGTGAAAACACTCCTTTTAGATTTTCTTCACAAAAAAATTACAACAGACCACAGCCAAGAATCCTTCCCAAGTAGCTGGTGCAGCCCCAGGGCAGCTTCCCCTTTGACACAGAAGTCCCTCATTCAGTATTCACCTCTGAGGACAGCTGACTTTTTGCCACTCTCTGCTTGCTCAGATAGGGGTTTTCTCTGTTGCTTGCCAGGCACTTCCTCTGCAGCTGGGAGCTGCTTTCACAGCATGCAGTGACCTCCCCTGTCTTGGACTGTCACCCTTCTCTGTTATTTTTATATTTTTAGTGGCCTTCCTTGTGCAATAACATTCATTATCTTTTTTTTTTTTTGATAAGCATCTTCTTAGCAGAATATTAATGCATATAATTAAGATAGTATTTGGCTCTTGAATCACACTGTTCATCCTGAAATTGTCTTAATTACACAGCTGCTCCTCTAGAATGAAGCTCTCTTTGTTTAAAAGCTTAAATATGGAAAAAGGGACAAAATTTCTTCCTCCAAGGAGAAAATCTCCAGTTCACATTTCTGGCTATGCAGGAATCAGTGGCTTCTCTCTTTTAAGGAAGGGGAGAAATCAAGGGAAGAATAATGTTGATTTTTGTTTTAATCCTCTACTCAGAGTAAACCATAAGCTCTCTTGATTTATTTTGTGGGCTCTTTTTTTTCTTTCCTGCATTATTGAGGGTAAAAACCTCAAGGATCTTGCATTCTTTGAGCTGGTTCACATGCAATACCTCTGGTTTTCCACTCTCTGACATCTTGAAACTTAGGCATCCCTAATAGCCAGATGAAATCTATCTGATAAGGTACCTGCTTTTCACCAGCTTCCAGTTTATGAAGCATAAATCTAGCTTTGATACGAGCCTTAACCTCTTAGTGTTGTAATAACATGTTAAAAAATGCCTCAGACCAGTTTATGGAGTTACTTCAGCCTTCTGCAAGGCTGCTGAGAAGTTATGTTCAATTTTCTGTCAATTCTTCTGCTTTAAACGATGCTGCTGTAAACTATCAGCCTGTCCTGTGAGTATATTCGTGTTTGGAATGATGCAGTAAATCAGATTATAGCTGTCCTTTATTAACTCTGATGCACAAGATTTCAGCAGTGGAGGTTTGATTCAGAGAAAATGAATGAGGATAGTTAAAGTCAAATATAAATAGAGCTCATTAAAAAACAAACAAACCAGCCTCTGTTTCATTATGTGACTCTTAACTGTACCATGAGTGTAGAAGTAGCTCTCATTAAAGTCTCCTGGCAGCCGCCTTCTCTTCATCTCATTCCGCAAACTCGCTCACAAACTCCTAGGATTTCCTGGGGACATGAACCCAATTTGCACCTTGAAATGGGACACAAAGGGACAAAGCAAACAAAAGAAGCCTGTGTGCATGTGCACACAATAAAATGAGGATAGCCTTGCCAGCCCATCTGCATCTATGCAGGTTACCGTCGCTCACCTGCACCTCTGACCCCTTTCCTACACTCTCAGCAGCACCCTGTGCTCACCTGGCTGGGCTAAGCCAGAAGAACCCTCTGATTTCTGCTCCTCTGCTCAGTGCCTCAGCCGGGGTTTGTGCTCTGGGTGCTGGTGCTGCTGTGGAGCCAGCAGCACGTTCCCTGGGCGCACAGCTGCAGTGGGAACACAGTGTGGTGGGGTCCGCACCAAACCCCAGCTTCTCGGGGAAAGCAGCCACTCTGTGCCCCCTTGACCACCACAGCAAAGCCCAGCATTGCCTATAAAATGAGAATAAGCTCCTTATTGCCAAGTGCAGTCTGTGGGGAGTGCTGCCATTCCCTCGGCACAGACACAAGAAGAGCTTAGAGCCTGCCTTACACACCCGCCATCCCTGTGTGGGTGGGTTTGTTCATTTCTGGTGGGTTTTTAAGTACATATGTTTTGGGGGAGGAGAGAAAGTAAAAAAGCAGTGATGGAGTCAGAGCATGGAATAAATCCAGCTTTGGTAACAAAATACAGTGTATAGCAAGCACTCTGTGCTGAAGAAGGAAAGGTTGCTGAATGGTACCCAGTGCGTCCAATTCAGTAATGTACCATCAACCGTTACCTTCAGTGAAGCTTCTGCTACTGCCTTAATGAACAGGACATGCTACCTTTCTGAGATCCTGAGTGTGAAGGTTCAGTGAATGGGAAAAGAGTCTTGGAAAGGCTACTGGGCAGTGTTTGAAAGGACGACATGTAGTTCTGGAAAAAGAAGCTACTTTTCAAGCAGAGTTAAAACATGTTTTCTTTTAAATAGAGTCTATTAAAGACTCTGTGAGTCTCATTACTGCTCATGCAATAGCACAAGTGGGAGATTAATACTCTTCTTGAGGGAATAAAACTGCAGTATCTCTACAACAAATCTATTCCCACGTGGACGAGCGAGCTCAAAAGCAAACAGCAGCTTTATGCTATTTATGATTGTATTCCTGGATCACATGTGGAGCCTGCAAGGGTCCTGGCAATATCAGTTGCACTTTTCTCATAGTTTCCTGCTGCAGTTCAATCCCACTGTTATCATAAACTCAGTCCCAGCATTACTAGCACTGGGACCACGAGGTCATGAAGTCCTTGGTATTTTAAAGCAATGCATCAGCTGCTCCTGCTCCCTGCAATCTTAACTGGCGTGATGCCCGAGTGCCCGTCACAAGGGCTCCCACTGTTCCAACTTTATGTGGAAAACCATTCCAAAGTTTTAATTATTTTAATTCATAATCACAGAGCAATTTGGTGTGTGCAGATGGAAATCAGTAAACAAGTGTTACTATTTTTATGTATACATATGTTTTACGAAAAGAGTTGCAGTTTACTCAGAACCTGGGCTGGACTGTGACTGTTTAATTACTGTTCACACAGAAGTAATTTGCAAAGTGTTAATTTCTGAAATAAATGTGCTGCAGTCCAATAAATATTTAATGCTTCCATCTGCCATTTTTAAGTTAGTTACCAACCCTGCTAGATGAAGTCTGTGAAACAGTTATCTGCTGTTGACATAAAGAAGGGTTTTGAGATCCAGCTTTCATGGAAACCTAGAAGAAAGCAGTTTCCTGAACCCAGTTTTATTTTCTTTATTAGATTAAATATGGATATGGACAACATTGCATGTAGAGACATGTTCACAGCAGGCAAACCAGTGTAGGATTACATCTTAATTTCATGAGGGAATATACACTGAGTCTTCCCTAGTAACACTATGACTGCAAGTCCTAGGTTTGAATTTTTGGAGGAATCAATCTAGTTGGAGCATGTAGTATCTTTTCCACCGGGAATAGCCTAATGAAGCAAAGGGCATGGTGGCCATTCCAAGGCGCAAAGAGGTGAAGCTCCTGTCCCTGCCTGGACAGGAAGGAGCACGCGGGGCTGCGCAGGCAGCTGGGGGTCCCATGGGTTGTGGCAGGATCTTGACCTCACTCTCTGCAAAACTGGATGTGGCAAAACCTGTCTCCTTCTGGCTGTGTGACAGACTATTTACTTACTGATATTCGTGGAGGATTTGGAGCTCTGTGGATGGGAATGCCCTGTGCCAATGCAAATGTCGCTGCTCGTGGTACAACACAGGGGCCTCAATGATTAGTTCTGTTTTACTGTTTCTCTAGTACAATTATGATTAATTTATGTGTTGTTTCATCAAAGTGTCTGTCACTCAGGGCTTGGCCTCATCTTCTTAAATAGCTGGATATAAAATTACAATGTGTTCCTCCAGTGAGACCATAATTCCAGAATATCATCACAGCTTTATGATGACACAGGGCTTTCTGTTTAGCTGAATGGATACACTGAATCATCATTTAAAAAAATCAAAATCTCTTGAGCTTGGATCATTAGACTTGTGCCCCATACCGGCTTATCCTGAATCAGCATAATAAAGAACTTGTGACTTTAAGATTTCTTGCTGGGTCAGGGTGGACCAGTAATTGCCTGGGCCATTGCAAATTGCAAAGCACAAAGCAAAACAGGACTAATTTTCAGGAGATATTCTTTCTTTGAGCTCTTCCCCAGCCTAGTGGCAGCTTCCAGGGGTTATTTGGAAAATAGTGGACTTGTCTGAATGACCATCATGTCCGCGTGGTGCCTAAAGCTCCTGGAGGAGTCTGGAGGAGCACTGCTGTCAGCACCAAATGCTTTAGATACCAGATCCCAAAGCGCCAGTGTGGGCTGCTGTGAGATGGGTGGAAGCCTGTGCCTGTAAATATGAATCTGTAGTTTAGATAATGGTTTTAGTAGTTCAAATTATTGCCCAAAGCTACTCCCTATTTTGCTTTTGCATGTGAAAAGACCAACCCAGTCTAAGCCTAATGGGACCCTAATGAAATTGTTTCCTGTAGCTTTATGCTGTGCAGCTGGATGTAATAATTCCAGCTAATGCACCAGGGACATGCAACAGCAAAGTTCTCGTTGCATTTGATGAGGCTGCTACAGTAGTGGATGGACAGCTGTGGGGATGGGGAGATGTGTCAATCAATCTATAATGAGACTTCTGGATTGAAAAATTTTGTTGGATTATGGAACAAGCTTTTGAATTGCTACTGTGATGGGCTCCCCTTGTGTAACCAGGTACTACAGTCTCTTTTTGGCTTTCATGTGGGTGGTGATGTGCCAGAAAGGAAGGAAAAAAGAGAAGCATGGGAAATAGTGTTGGAAGCATGATTTGCGGTATTGCTTTGGTACAAGTCCAGATATTTTATTTGAAGATGGCTTTTACACTTTGTGGGGCAGGTGCTGAATGATGCTCCATGGTTTGATTAACCACCATCTAACCTCAGGAAATCCCCAGCAGCTATAAACAAATATTAAATTAAGTAATCTTTTAGATAATGGCTGTGCCTCTGCTGCCAGTAAAATGGTATCCTGGGCAGTTTTCTTGCTGCTTTTATCCAGTTTCCTGAGGGAGCCAGGACCACTGCAGTTAGATGAAGTGCATGGGGACAGGAACCATCTCTCTGTTTGTTACTCTAGATTTGGGCATGTGCATGGTGGTGGGCCACTCCCAAAGAGCATGAGGAATTTTCTGTCCCCATTATCTCCTTTGCAGCAATCTCTCCAGGGGAACAGTGTCAGAACACTGCAGAAATCTGCTTGGTAATGTAAGACAGCATGGTCTACTAGTCACAGCAGGGCTTAGTGGAGATAAATCGCTGTACTTGATGTTCCCAGTTCTCCCGCGCAGATACCAAGGCGTTTCACCTCTCTGCACCTCAAAATACCTATATGTAGGGATAAAGAAAGGAGAGACTTAGAGATGCCTTGCTGTTGTTATAGTATAATTCTAACCAGAAACAAGCTGCGGGAAAGAGCCAGCAGTTCCCAGTTCCTACTGCTGTCATTTAGACGAAAATTAGTGGCTCAGTGTGAATTCAAAGGAGGTTGGAGGTGGTCAGTGTTGGGTCTGCCGCAGACCCCCATTTTACAACTGGTGGCCACTCAAGAAGATCTTTTTCACTGAAAAAACAATTCCTTTTCCTCTCACATCTTATTTTGAAAAGTTAGTTTTCATTTGCATCTCTGAATGGACTTGCTGTGCCATGTGGTGTGTCCTGAGGCGAGGGATGGGGCGGGATGGTCTGGCCAGGGAGAGAAGCCAAGCTGTCCATGTGGAAGGATCGTCTCATGGCTTTGCTGAAAGTTAAACTTCTTTGGGGAGATTGTACTGAAGGCTGAAGGCATATCTGAACTGAGGGTGCGGGCTGTCATTTGATCAGCTTGTTGCCTTAATTTGATGAGCTTTTGAACAATTTAGGGAAGATTCTCCTCCTGCTGAGACCTCTTCTGCTCCCTGCACAAGCAGGTTCTTTCTGGAGATGACAGCGTGTGCACTGATTTGCAGGGCTGTCCCTTGTGGGCTCCTGAAGGCCGGTTTCCCAGGGCTGTGATCCTCACATTTTAGTGAACAGAGTCCATCTGTGCATCAAGGATTCAGCAGGAGAAGCCAACAAGCAGCCATGTTGTAGTGCTTCCATCCACATTTCTCCACCACTGGAACCTCTCTCCTGTCTTGCGGCCAGGCAAGATGCTGGGTTTATGGAACAGTGGGATACACGCAAGACAGTACTTTGCCTCTTCCTCCTCTCATAGCAGAGGCCTGATGGTGCTGCCTCTGTGAGCTTCAATCTAGGAACTTGATTCCAAAGACCATATTAATATTCTGCAAAGAAAACAGGAGTGCTCGTTGAGTCAGCTCAAAGGACTAGTGTGGGCTGGCTGTTGTAGGAAATAAAATGGCTGCTGGGGAAAAAAAAAAAAGGCATTTGAAAAAAACCCTTATGTTCTACTTTGAATTATTTAGGTTCAAAAAATAAGTTGGTTTGAATGGGTGGGGTCTGGTCCAAGAGAGCTGTGCTCTGAGAGATAGCAGCCCCCCAAGCCTGCAGGGTGAGATGCCTGCATACAACTTGACTCCTGTGGTTTCCTGCAGGGCAGCCAGCACAGAAAGAGCCTTGTAAAAGAGAGAAGGAAAGACAAACTGGGGAATAACAACACTTCCATAATACTGCACTTTTTGGGTATCAGAGTAATTCTATGATACAGGAATTTAATAGTACAAATCTGACTGATAACCATTTTGGTAAATAATAGTAAAAGAGCTGTGACAGTACATTTTGTACAACAAAATGTACATGCTAGAGTCTCTAGCATGACTAATGTAGTGATTTTATCTGTCTTGAAGAGAAAAATACACCAGCACAGAAGGTTCTGCCATTTGTCAGGTGTGCAGATGTCATTGGGTGACATTTGGGCCCATGCAAAGGAACCAGCAAACACACACCTTTGGGTCTGCTTTAAGCTTTGTTAAAATACCCTGTTTCTATGTCCTGAACATCTGTGCTTGATGCATTTCACCTCCTTCCCTCCTTTAATGTGGGGATTGCCTCTCTAGCAGGCAGTGAGATGGCAGCCCAGGCAATCTGTTTCTCCTTTACTACATTATTAGCATTTGCTAGTGTTAAGAGACCTCTGCAGCCCTGGACAGCAGTAATGGTTAGTGTGGTTTTTCATCTAATGACTAAGAGAAGCCAGAGATAGGTGATAGGCTTAGCATCAAGTGGTGAATGACAGGGCTTGTCTCCGAGCAGGTGGGAAATGGCAGGTTCATTGCTGTGCCTTCCTGCACTTCCTAGGCGTATCTTATGGCATTAAAAGCTTGGAATTGTTTTGTTTTGGGTGGAGTTAATTGGAATGGGCTGCTAAGTTAGTTGGAATCAATTAGAACGGGCTTCTGAATTATCTCCTTCAATCTGCATATTAATACCACCTCACACTCCTTCTTCCCTTTCCATCCAGTCTGAGAGCAGAGGGAGGAGGAGGAGGTTCCCTGGTGGTGTCTGTGTGGCAGAGGTGGGTGTTGAAGCTCTGAGACCTGGCTCCTCTCCCCTCATGCAGTAACTGCTGTGAAATGCTGCCTTCCACTAACATGTTTAATTTGCATTTGCCTCCTTTGGTTGCTGAGGTATCTCACCTCTTTATTTTCCTGCAGAGACACCGATGTTCTTGTGTGACTAGCTCAGGAGAGGCCTACCTTTAGCAACAAGGAGATATTGGGAGCTCTGCTTTTAACTGCCAGTATGCAGTTTCTCGTCTGTAGCCCAGATGAATTGTCAGCTGTATTTTCATTGAAATAATGCTTCTTAGGACAAAGAACACAACATAAAGACTAACTCTGCTCTCATTTACTTGGATGAGAACAGGCTCTGGCTTTCAAAGTGTTAATAACCAGTGTTGTTGGAATTTATCTTACAGCAAGCCAGGAGCCCCATCTAGGATTATGGTCCATGTGCTCTGGGGCAGTAAGAAATATACAGGCTCTGCCTTGGACAACGTGTACCCTTTTAAAAATGGCCTCCTATAGATTTTTATGATTTGCCTGTCAAGCCTGTGGTGAGCTCTGTGTTTAAAGAGACAGCTTTAAGTGCCCAAAAATTCAGCTTCATTCTTCTTTCTTTTTGGTTGTTGTATTTAAAGCAAAATGAAATTAATTAAAATGACCACTTAAGTAAGGTAATGTTATTTCCAGCTTTCTAAGAAAGTGTTGGAAAGGAAAAGTGCAAACCTTTGCTAGATTTGGCAGCTTCCTTGGAAATTCTATCGCTATGTGAGAGTGCGTTAAAAATAATGCCCTCTGGCAGCTCTTTTGGAGCCTGGAAGATTAAAGGTAGTAACCAGCTCTGTATCATGGACATCTTACATTAAACCAGAAATCACAAATATCTTAGACTTACTGCTCAAACTCATGGGGTGGAAAGCAGCTGGTCACACTTAAGTTTAATGTTTCAGTGTTGCATGTTCTTCCTTTTCCCCCAAGCCCCATGATAAGATTTGTGCTTTCAGATGACAGTTTAATGTTAACACACTTAAGTTTAATGTTTCACACTTAAGTTTAATGTTTCAGTGTTGCATGTTCTTCCTTTTCCCCCAAGCCCCATGATAAGATTTGTGCTTTCAGATGACAGCGTAGGATGAGCCTCACTATGGCTCTCTGGTGGACAGTTCCTCTGTGTTAAGTTTGCTTGCAGCTTTTCTGCTGATGCCTGCTGCTATATTGTCTCTTCAGCTGGGACTTCAGCCAAGTTTGTAAGCAGAGACGAGGATCAGCCTCTGAGTTTGGACCTAGCTCTTGAGTTTTCTCCTGGGGTGCCAACTGGCCAAGTGCTGGATACCAACTGTACCATCTCTGCTAATAAATCACACAGTTCAGGTGATAAAAATGGGTTTCTAAGTCTAGTATACCAAAGAAAATGGTAGCTGCTATCCAGTGGGAAAATAGATTTATCCTGCCCCGAGCTGTCAGTAGTTTCCAACATGTGCTCTTGGAAAACATAATATCTTGGGGTTTTTTTTTCTCTTTATGCCTGTTTCTCTTTTTGCATAGACTTATCCATTCAATGCTTATCACAGTGCAAGAGTATGAGTAAACATAAACTTGTTGATAGCTGGCGTTCTGATGCTTGACTGGAGAGAAGACCTACAAGTTAAAAGGGGATTGGAATAATAAACCCCCAAGTGTAACCTATGCTTGGGAAATAGCAATGGTTGCTTTTAGCCTGGAGGGTGTGAGGTTTTTCGCTTAGCAGTGAAATGAGATCCTTGAATGAGAACTGTATAATTGTGCTGGAACTTTGTGTCTGGGGTTGTGGCTCCTGTTCCTTTTCAGTGTGATGTGTGACCTGAAGAATTGCTGAGGACAGTAGAGGAATAGAGGTGGTGAATTTACAGCTGTCTTTACCTACAAGTTCTCTCTTTGATTCCCTTAAGCATAAGAATCAGTCACTTTACCTCTTCTGCAGACAGGGTAATTTCTCTATTTTTTAACTCTTTGTTATTCTAACTAGCAATGGTAATTATTCAATAGTAGCATCCTCTCAAAATGAAAAAGAATTCCTTTACTCACTTCGCACAAAGGTTATACATTAAGAAGATCTGGATGTGTGACTCTGGAGAGGAGGATGAAGGCACAAATATTGGCTTGACAAGGCTGTGCATGCAGTGATTCAGTGAAATGCACCCTCCAAGTCTTCAGTTCTTGATCCTCTTGTGATCATCACAGGGGTTTAATATTGCTCCCTTTTCTCTTGCCCAGACATTTTGCTTTGATTTCAGTGCTTTCAGCTAGAACCCCTTTCTCTGCTCTTCATGTCAGTGGGGCAAGAGAAGTGTTTTGTCCAGCAGAAAACACCGTAACCTCCTGAGGAACGGCCCCGTGATCTTTTCCCCTTGTCTTCCCACACAGCTGTATGTGCATGACAGTGTTAGTGCCCTCTTTTCCCATTCTCTGCCATCCCACTGCCTGGTTAAGTAGAGCCCCTGTGAATCGGTGACTCACTGCAGAGCCTCTCAGCGTTATGAAAAACCGCCACAAAACCAATACGCAAAGTAATTTTTCTTTTCCGCCAATTTTCTAATTTTCTTTCTAGGGCTCTGGCTTTGCTTGCAGGTGGGCTGAGAAGCCCGTGGCCATCTGCGTGGGGCAGAGCTGTCAGGTTGCTTTTGCTTCAGCAGCCTCTAGTGGGGAGAATAACGCGGTTACAGCCAGGGCAGGAGTCCTCCTGTGCTATCACTTTGCTGGCTTTGTAGACCACCCAGAGGAGCGATTTAGTGTCTGGAGTCTGAGATGAACTCTCCTTTAATCTGTGTTATAAGCAAAAGCTTATGAGTAGGAGAAAAGGCTATTTTTTTTCCCCCAAGAGATCAATATGTTTTTGTTTTCCTTTGTATTTTAAATGTGTAGGAAATAAAACTATCTAGAGGTGAATGAGTCACTTTCATGAGTCACCAATAGTGGGAAGAGGGGATTTAATATTTGCGAATCAGAAGCAAAAAGTACAGTCTGTTCCCTGCTTGGTGTGAGAGAGAAAATAATGGACAATTTAAAAAAGCTGTTCTCTCCCCAAAAGAAGAATAAGAATCAGGTTTCAAACTCTTCAGCATCTGTGGGTGAATGGCTGCCACCCTTCCTGGCACTGTGGTGCTGCCGGTCCCTTGACTGACTGCAGCCAGAGGTACTTCTTATCTTGTGGCTTTTCCAAACCTCGGGACTTCTGTCCCACACTGCTGGTGGCTTTCTTGGTGTGAGCTTGGGCATCCCTCTCCACTGCTTGTCACACAGTTTCTCCTTTGTGATATGAGACCTTTGCTAGTAACTTAAAATGTACAAAGGGCCAGACTTCGTGCCTTCAGCATCCGCTGTTCTCCTCCACAGAACAAAGAGTGGGCAAACGCAGGCAAGTGCAGCAGGAGGGGAGGATGAGCAAAGGTGGAAAATCATGCCCTGGCCCTGCTGGTAACTCTCTCAAATGCCTGGTTGGTGGTGCCTAAGCGTGCAACCACCCGACTCTGACTCGTCTCTCCAAGGCTCGTGGGTCGTGACTCAGCCTAAGAGGAGGAGGAGGATGTGCGGGGCCTTCCTCCCGTGTCCGCCAGCTGTCACTGTTGCTGCGCACACACGGATGACGAGTGGCTTCTGTCCGGCTGGGATTTATAGCTGCCCCAAAGCACTGAGCTTGTTTGGCTCATCCGTGGTGTGAGAGTGTTTATCCTCATCTTAACAACCTGTTCCTAAAGCTGCAACTTTATTGCCTACTAAAAGGTTCTGTGAGAACTCCAGAGATAATTTTAGTCCGTACACATTCCCCCGC
>VYZQ01002170.1:26771-61476 GCA_013400655.1 Mystacornis crossleyi
GGATGTAATACTTTTGTATTTTTTTTTGAGACATTGTTGCAGAACTAAAACTCCCTCAAAGTGCTTCTCTGATTAAACAATGGTTTGTAAAACTGAGGGGGTTGGAAGTAATAGTAAATTAGGAGAAATGGTCACAGCAGGATCTGTCAGGCTTTGGCAGCATGCATACACACACAGATACCCACATATCTGTCTCTGTGTGTGTAGGCACTCAACTTCTTCCACCTTGTATTCCATATGAGTTTGCCTTGAATTAATGAGAACTGCTTGTGCTTGTAAAGTGAAGAAGATGGAGTTTTGCCTCCCCAGTGTGAAATGGCTCACAGATGGAAGTATGGAGGTGTTTGCTGAGGGCTATTCTAAAATTACTCTTAGATGCAGTGAGCATCTCTTCAAGTATTGCACTTTTACCATCTGAGCTGAAAAACACAAAATTTGACTGAGCAGGTGTAGAATGGACATCAGAAATAATTTCTTCTCTCAAAGGGTGGTCCGGCATTGGAACAGGCTGCCCAGGGAAGTCGTGGAATTGGCATCACTGGGAGTGTCAGATTAGATGACCTTAGAGGTTTTTTCTGACCTTTATAAGTCTATGAAATTAGCCTGACATTCACTCTATGGTTTAAGAGACCTTATACCTATATTGTAATCAGGTTTTGTTGGAGTTCAGAAATCCCAGAAAGGACTGAGTCAGCATAGTGTTACCTGAAGTCACTGTTGGTGTACCTTGTGGAGATTATGCAGCAGCAAAAAGCCCTATCATGCAGTTTTTTACCTGTAACGGTGTTTTGGATTTGAGGTCCTAGTACTTATTGAACCAGGTTCACCTGTGAGAGACACGATGTAAACTGGAAGTTGTGCCATCCCTCAGCAGTGCTGCTTTAGAGTTGCAGCAAAGAGCAGCATCTGGCCTTTAAAATGTAATTCTGGTAAAAGCAAGCACCAATCTACACAAATTTCTCCAGTTAGATTAGATCCTGCCTCATGCAAACATAATCCAGAGGAGAAAGTGAGTTCCTGGCAGAGACAGATGGAAAATCCCAGTCCCAGCCTTGCGCTCATGTACTTGCTGCTGCCTCCTTTCAAGCCTGCGTTTTCTTGTTGGTTGTCTCTCTTGAAGCTAAGCGTTAAGAACAGCAAATTGATGTTTTTTAATAGTTTTCTCAATTCCTGACCGGATAAGGAGCACTGAATAAAAAGGAGAGGAATTCATGGGTACACGTATCTGTGTACAGTAGAGCTGCGTCGGATGTCTCCTGGGAAGAGCTGGGTTGAGCTTTAAATGGGTTTCTTGTATTCACATTGCTGTATCAGTCTGACCCCTCCTGTGCCAGGTGGCTGTTTGGCCAGAGGGAGAAAAGGCACCTTTCCCATCTGCATTTCTGCTTTTAATTTGGCAGTGCAGAGGCCTGGTTTGCTGCCAGTTGAGTAGCTGTGCTCACAGCCGTGCCTGCGCCCTCCGCGTCGCTGTGTGTCTGTGCCATGGGCTTGGGGATAAAGAAGACGCAATTTGTGATGAAAAAGGCCATTTCTTTCTCTAATAAGGAATTCATACATGCAGTTCAAATAAACACAATCAGAAATGAGGCATCCTGATGTGTGCTTTGAAAACATGGCTGGACTTATGGATGTGGAAGGAGGCTGATAAGGAGTTTGGTCTTTTCCAAGCTGTCTTGCTGCCTCTCCTGCCTGCAGCTCACTGCTGCCTGCTACTCAGTGCTCCTCCAGACTATTTTTAATTGTTTTCTGCTGGTGTGGTGACTTCTGTCTGGGTCTCCAGGGAGCCAGCACTAACACAGGTCGTGCTCCCTGCATAGCAGTAATGGTGGAATGGGTCCTTATCTGCGATGTCTCGTTGCTTTTCTGCCTGCTGCAGCCCCAGTGCTTCCCACTGGGAGGTGGGGAGCTGACAGCCCCCTGCACTGGATTTTGGGGAGAAAAAGGCTTCTCAATAGCTTAATTATGGGTCATGTAATGTATTAATGGAATTGATGAAACTTACTCTTGATTTATGAAAGAGGAGCTGAGGTTGGGTTTCCTCTAAGCATTGGTGAATGATGGGGTTTGTGCCCTTGTTGACTTATAGGACCTTTCCTTGTTTCTCTTCTGCCTCTCTCCCTCTTTGTTTAGCTGCAAGCACTCTACTGAAATTCTGTTGCTGAATAAATGTCACATCCCAGGCAGTGTTTGCCTTTGTTTTCCATATTTCTTTGTTATGTTGAGGCTTACCGTGTTTATCAGGTTTGAATAAACAGCCTGTGGCTGTGCAGAGATGGGGAAAAGCAAAACAAGGGTTAAGTAGGCGATACCCAGATCTTGCAGCTGGGATGTGAACATATGTCCATGTGGCAGGCAGAGGTGAATTCAGTTTGCCTAGGCTGAACCTGAGTAAATAAACTGTGCTGAGACACGGTAATATTAGATTGAGCTCAGTGTTGCACAAAAAGTAGTCGTACAGCTTCCATGTTGATTAGTGGTCAGATAGAGTAAGAATGCATCTGTTCAAGGAGTGCAGCCTAAAATACTTAATTCAAGCCTCGCAGCACTAAATAGCAGTCCTGATAGCTAGAAAGACAACTGAAACCACTTAAATAGCAAGAGGGAAATGAAATGACCAGCACTGATTTACATTCATGACATCAGTTAAAAGAATCTATGTGGTGCAAATTTGCTGTAAAGCAGTGAAACTTCCCTTAATCTGACATTTAATAGATCAGCTTTAAAAAAATAACAACCTGACTGTCACCCTGGCAAAAATAATGGGGAAATACAACAGAAAAACTGCTGTGGGGCCACACACTAAGCCTGGTTCACACTGGGAGAAACTGGAGGGAGACAGTGTGGTTGCACCAAAATGTGACTCGGAGCTCACACGTATTTTCTCCCCACTGAATCCATCCCAAAGACTCTTAAGAGAAAAGAGATAACCCGGCGCTGCATTTGCGGTGGTGCGGTTTCCAAAAGAGGCCGCTGGCTGCAGGACTCCTCTTCATCTGCACTCTGGAAACAAACAATCAATTTTTCATTTTTAGTGGTTAATTCTGAAAATATGAAGGTCTGTTTAGTCTTGTCTCCCTAACATAAACCAGCCAGAACAAGGCAGCTTGAGGGGAGTTTGCAACAAGTTCCCTTATTTGGAATAACAGCCACTGGTGTAATGTGGCAGCTGTGGGACACCCCCACTCTGATGGGGCTTGAAGGCTCGCGATATTCTTGTGATGGATCACAGGGCTGTGTTGGGGGAACTGTGGGGGCAATGGACACATCTGAGGAAACACAGAAAGCCAGATTTTGTCCCAAGCTCTGCCTGTTACTTACACCCAGTTTGTAGGAACAGGTTGTGATGTGAATGGGGTCTGGAAAGGTGAAATACAGAATAAAATTTGTGTTGAGCCAAACTTTTTTATAGAACTCCTATGGCTATGATTTCTGCTTTTCTTCTGTAGGGCATAATACTATCCTACAAACTCTTCCAGGGAAAGCTGCTGTCCCTCGCCAGTCAGGTGCGGGTGGGCAGGTGCCATCCTAACAAGATCCTTGTGTCATGGCTGTGAACAGGCTGGAGAGGTGGCTGGATATCCGTGTTCGTGTGTCGTGGCCACCCCAACAGCGACAGCTGGATGTCTCTGGATCTGCTCAGCACCTCCCTGTTGCTGCCCTCCTTCCTCCTCCTCCTCTCCACAGCTGCTCTCACCCTGCTGCTCAGGAGGACTTTGGTCCTGCAGAAAGGAGCCCGGAATGGCCCTTTTGCATGTTGGATTGTCCTTAGTGAGCTCTCTTTTCCTATAGGCTTCAGATTTCCAGTAACTTGCTAATTGCATGAACTTGTAAGTCTTTCGAATGTACAACTTTCTGTGGCCTGAAGTGACACCGTTTTGTCCTTGGCAAAAGGGGAAATGAGTTCTCTGAGCTCCTGCTGAAGGTGTGCTGGGAATTAGGGTTTGTGAGCTGAGCTCCGCTCAAACTGTGACATGTTCTCCATGTTTGAGGTCTGGTTACTCTTTACCTTGGACAATAGCAGAAAAAAAGTAAAGGGCATTTCATATGACTTTTAAGTTAAACTGTGGCCCCTTATGCTGAACTATTAATTTACACCTCCCTCTAGTGCCACCTTTCTCCATTCACTGGTGGCACTATGGCAGATACTAAGTACATTTAGAATATGATAGTACTTGGATATGCATTTGTCACTGAAAGAGCCTATTTTATTTTTATTTGTTCAGTAAAGCATGAATGACAAGTTCAGATCCCAGACAAATTCTGTTTCCTCCCAAGATTTTTTTTCAGTATAAATAAATATGGTTTTAATACAACTGTCTCATAAATTTGCTCATGACTTTGGAAGGTAAATTTGCTTCTATAGGTAGATATTTATCATTTTTTAGTCTTCTAACCAAATTTCCATAAATGGTGTTTTAAGCACTGCCTAAATTATTTCCATGACATCTGAAATGTTTCACAGACTGTTTTCACATCCTACTGATGATTTTAAGACAATGGAAATCTGCATTGCCATGAAGAAACATTTCCTTTTCACACAGCTTTTTAAAAAATTAAGTCATTATAATAACTTGTATTTCTGCTCAAGGTGTTTTATAAAACTCCTTGTAGTTCAGCAATCCACCCCTATTTAACAAAACATTTAAGTGTATTTGGGTTATACCTGCTACGAGAGAATGAATCCAAGTTCACATCAGGAACAGGAAAAGATCCAGAAAGACCTACTCACTGACCCTTGAACTGTACTAGAGGATCTCAAGATATTCCTGTGGGTGCTGCAGCTGCCTGTCCAGAGGTTTAGCCACACAGTCATTCCAAGATTTCTTCTAGGATGAATTAAGATGGAATTGGAGAAGCCAGAGCACATCTGATACACTCAACACTCTGTCTGTTCAGCATTTGTTAAATCAGTAAGTTTTGGAGGAGCTGCTGCAATTAGCTCATGTTCTGTGCTTGAAGGATGGAGCAACGTGGGAGTTGTCCTGGCTCCAGGGACAGAGGCAGCGGGGTGCTTCTAAGATCTCAGTCCTGTTCATACTGCATCATCCCACACCATTTTTGAGCAGCCAAGCCCTTTACTTTTGTCTGCTTACTCAGATGGGTGGGATGAGCTTTTGTACATTTGTTCTTTTTTCCTAATCTTTTCATTACTAGCTCTTGGTCTTAACTGACAGTCAGAATCACAAGAGTTTATTCTCCCATTCCACCCACCTTTTCCTTTAAAATTCCCACTTTTAGTGTGAGCAATGGTTACAGATGCCTTCAAATTGCATTGCTGTCTCTGTAAACAAAGAGCTGACATCTGGCATATTTTGAAGTTGCTTTATTGAATCTTGATCGTTCCTGTAAATAGGCTCCGTGTCTGTCATACCTCAGTGGCAGTGATGGATCACTTCCTGCATGGACTGAGGGGAGAGGCCCTTCCCCTGTGGTGGCCACAGGCTGCAGGGCTGATCATGTGAAATAGGGACTGTTTCTACAAGAGTGGGAGGATGCACACACACTCACAAGTACGCTGGTGTTCCAGTGGAATCACAATGGATCGTAAGATGGATAAACATAGATGGAAGAGAC
Source organism: Mystacornis crossleyi (assembly GCA_013400655.1). Taxonomy (NCBI): domain Eukaryota; kingdom Metazoa; phylum Chordata; class Aves; order Passeriformes; family Timaliidae; genus Mystacornis; species Mystacornis crossleyi. Next base: position 32,346 of record VYZQ01002170.1, read on the forward strand.
AAAGTGCTGTCAGAGTTTAGGAATGAGTCAGTTTTTGGGTGAAGCCCTGTTTTGGTAGACTCAGATGTAGATTGACATGAAGCTCAAGAAGCTCAAAGTATCTTTTCCAGATTTAAAAGTTTTACTTTCCTTTTTTTATTTCTTCTATTCCTCGCTAGTGTAGTATGAAACTCTGTAGTTTTGAGTATGAGCCAGGTGTTCAAGTAGGTTTTATTTTTAAAAATTGGGAAATAATCTGCAGAATTTCTCCCATCGCTGTATAAGTGGAAAAAACCTCAAAAGCTTGGAGCATGATGGTGTGGAAATCTTCTATGTACAACTTGAAATCCAAAGATAGCCAGTGGCAGAGAACCAGGAGAATGAACAATGGTTTTTAACACCAAGGTGATGTCAGCTTTTTACTCCGTGTAGGAATCACCTGACTAATTGGTGCTGTTTGGTTTAAGATCACATTTCCTGCCTCCCTTATTGCTAAATGTGGCCTTAAAAATCATTAACAGAGGCTATTTTCACATCTTTCTGCTGAGGTGAAAAGCATTGTTCCTAATTTACAGGCTGGAGGATAGGCAGAGGGAGTAGAAATGTTTTGTCAGGGATCACAGAGGAGGGTTAGTAGGGTCAGGAATTGATCCCAGGTATCCCAAGAGCTCACTTTTTGGCTGTGTTGAGGAAAGCAAATTTTCTGCACTTACTACAGGAACTGACAGAGGAAAAAATGTTTTTTTAAGCTACATTTGTTATAAACACAATTCCTTTTCAATACTATGTGTTCGTGCATATCCTCTGACAAACTATGACTGAAATTTATTATGAAGGGCTATAATTCTTGCACATCAGAGGGGGAGAAATGAAATATTTAACTTAATCTCTATAGCATATTCCATATTTTCCTAGCTTTTGGTTACATTTTTGTGAGGCGAACTATGAATTCCCTTGCCTATTAATAATTTATTGTTACTGGAACATAATAGTGTAGAATGCAGTTCGTCCAGGAAAAAAGCTTCAGCAGGGAGTGAGTCATTGATGGTAATAAACTTCCGTTCCTCTCAATAGACCATAGGACTGTTTAGAAGAATGTTTTTGCCATGATTCCTGAATTGCTTATGCTCTGTACAGCAGCTGGTAGAGATAAAACTGAACGGAGCTGGGCAGACTCCCTGTCTCCCCTCTATTACTATAGCATGTTTGTGAATCATACACAAAAAATGTTTTGGTATGTAAAAGTGACTTCAGAAAAGCAACTCTGACTAGAAAACAGCCAGCAATGAGCAAGGATACATTCCCAGATCGTGATCTCGAGTGTGATATCTACTGTATCTATGGTGCTCAGGAGGTTGGCAGTGCATGGCTCTGCAGTGCTGAGCTCTCCAGCATTACCCTTCTGTGAGAAGTGCTATCTCCTAGGAGCCCTGGGGCCTTCAGGAGGCAAATCTGAGCTGAATCTGATAATGTTTCACAGTTGCTTGAGCTGGGGTGCAGCTTTGCATGTTACTCTCTGTAACCTCCATCTTGTTTGGTGTGCAAGATCTCAGTTGCAAAAAACTGGTCTGATGTTTGATGGAGCACGTCAGGTGTGTTCCCTGCTCCGCTGGATCCAGGTCCTCAGGAGCAAGTGCCCCATTTGGGTCCAGGAGAGTAAAACATATTTCTGACCACGATCTTTTGCTCTTCCCATGAAGAGGCAGTATGATTAGTGACCAGATAGATAATAAACACCTTTTGAGGATGTTGGCTTTATTAAAAATGGCATTGGTGGGGTTGTGAAGGGCATAAGCATTCCCCAGTCAGAGAATAGTTTCTGTAGCATGGGTCTTCAATATGTGGTGTGAAGGGTTAAATGCTTTTAACATGATTTCCAGCCTTCTTCCATCAGAGTCCTTTCAAGGCTCCTGGTCCTCCGAAACGCTACTGTGCCCACAGGGGAGGGTGCATTGTGGTGTTGCTTTCTGGGAGCTGTGTTGTTATCAAGAACTGGGCATATAACCTTGAGGGAAGGATTCTCTACAGCTCATTAGATGGTGTATTTTGTACCTGTGCACAAGCTGCCAGACACATAAACATGATGGGCACAGGTTTTGCAGCCTAGCCCTGAATGAAGGGAAGGAGTTGACGTAGCTGCCGTGTGAACTATAGGGCTGTGGCTGGACAGCCACTTTTATAGCCCAGTGCAAATGGGAAGCTATGTTGCATAAACAGTAAATGAATCCAGCTTTGTCTGAATAATGCTTTTATTTCTTGTTTTTCATATGATGGTTTTAGTTGACAGATTTTGTGATTCTAGCAAGCACAATTGCTGTTATCCTTCAGGACATGTTTTTGTTGTAAAGCCTGCAATTGGGTGACTTTGGGTGCTGTGGTGTTATCTGTAACACTGCCTATTGCAGTGCTTATACAAGCTTTTTTCCCCTTTTTTTCATCCATAAGCCTTTTTTTTTTTTAAGGAGTTAATAAGGTATTATGAACTACTTCATCATTTTTATCAGTGTTTAACATATTTCCAAATCTTCTTTCATTAGAAGCCTCAGTAGATACCATAAATTTTCAAAATTGTTTCACTTTGTGTTCCTCGCAAGTGTAGCACCACTTGTGCAGTGGTGCCCAGCAGCAGCACCGTGGGTAGGGTGTGCAGTGTGCCCCAGGTGCACGGCACACAGACAGGCTGTGCAGCTTCCTCACTGTCATCATCTGTCCTGCAGGGAAGCTGAAGGACCTATCCTGCTTAAGCATCTTTGGGTTTTTATCTCCTCGACCAAAAGCAAGAGGATCTCTTTGAAACACTGTGACACTCATGAAATTGGGGAAGCCTCACGAAAAGAACCACTTCCTTCCCACCTTCAGCAGCCGAAGGCTTTTCAGTTTCACGTAAAGCTCCTAGTCTGCTGTTAGGAATTTGAACATCTTGCAGATACGCATGTACCTGGCTTCCTGCTATTTACTAGAAGATGCGGTCTAGACCAGCATTTCATGCAGGACAAGGTCACAGGCAGACTTCTTGCCTCTCAGCCCAGAAGGTAGCCTCCTAAATATTTGATGCTGCCCACTTCAGGCTCCATCATACCTGTTGTGTTCTGCATCTTTATTCTCTCCATCAGAATGTGCAGGAAAGCAAATTGCATACATAAAAAAAGAGGTATTTGCGTTCACAAAGTGAGTGTTTGTGTGTAGCACTGCTTGTCCTCTCAAGTGCTTCCTCAGTTGTAGAAACACTTCATAAATTTCCACAAAACTGTGCTCTATCACTTTCTATTGATGAGATCCCCACAGACATACAAATCCCACCTCCAGTGCAGAGCTGGGCATTCTGGCATTTTCTTTATTCAAACTCCAACTGCTGAAGACTTGGAAGTGTTGAGTTTAGTGCTGTGCTGCTGTAAGGAGTCTTGTCAACTCACTGGAGCAGATGGGGCTGATGGGGGGACTGCAGACGTCAGAGCAGAGCTGGAGCAGATTCTCCCTGAAGCTCCTAGCATCAGCTCAGTGCAGTGCTGGGTGCTGCAGGGGAGCTGCTGTAGCTGCTACTCACTGGAATAGGTATGTCTTAGGAACTGCTCTGCACCTTACATGTGGCCCACCATACTCCTGGCTTTTCCTCTCTTGTTGTGTTCTGGAGCATCACTTCCATGATGCTGCTTGTGTCCAAGCCAGTCCTCGAGGCAGTGGCAGCCTCCCGGGCTGTCTTGAAACCTCCTTGGAAAGTGGGTGCCTGCCTAGAATGCCATTGACTTCTGTGGAGTAATCCAAATTTGTATAAACAAGATTGAAATTGGGCTGCAGCACACAGATTTTGAGAACACAAGTGAAAGACGTTGTTCACTCTGACCGGAAATCTGAAATGTTGTAGGTACTGAAGTTGGACAGCCAAGGGGAGACTGACTGGAGACTCAACTGTCAGGGGCTCTGACCCTGTGGTGCTTTGCTGAATGGGATTAGGAATTCAATCACAGCACATTTAGCAGGCAGGGACATGTGTTTTAGGTGCACAACTGCTGTGTTTTTGACCAGCACCCAGAAGGTGTTTATTTGCTGGCTAGGACAGACTTATTTTGTTTTATCATTAATTATTTGATTTCTATTCTGGGACAGACCAGCATAATATAAACAGAAGAATAATAATCCAATTCACTGCAATTGTATTTAAACTGGTTGAGATTCATAAAGCAGAAGAAAAATTATTATAGGTACTCCTGTTTTGCATTTACCTAATGAGCTCATTGAGTGGCAGGAGAAGAGCACATACTGAAATGCAGGATGGACTATGTGTGCTCCATGGTGGTGCTGATAAACAGTTTTGTGGTTGTTAAGGTATTCTTCAATGCTCTCATTTATCCATGAAACAGCCAGGAAGGAGAGGGCAGAAGGTAAAAGAAGATGCAACATACTTTTTTGGGCACCTGGCTAGCTCCTGGATTGATGTGCAGAAACCACTGTGCTGTGGGTACAGGGAATGCAGAGTCTAAGTGTGAACTGCAAGTGCAGGGGTACCCTCTTCCTCCTGGGTATGTGCTGCATCCATAGGCAGTGTGAATGCAGGGTTATCACAGACTCCTGACCAGCTGTAGCAAGCTTGCAAAAACCCAGGAAATTTGGTGCCAGTTCTGGATAGTCTCATGAATCTTAAAAGCCTTGAAAGCGCTGTGAATAATCTCTAAAGAAAATGAATGCAGAGTGCTGCAGGGAAGGACGGCTGGATGCTGGCTGTCTGCTGTACCCAGGTCTTGCTGGCTGCCACATTCAGCTGCCCTGTAACCCAACAACGATCCCTGTTCCTATGAGATGTTCTCCTTCCCTGGTCCTTGCCAACCATAGTCTGCTGTGACTCAGTTTTTCATAGTGACCTCTTCCACGCATATCAAGTTTATTTTTCATTAATACTTGTTAATATTTTTCAGATGGGCAGATTTCCTTTCCCCACGGAATTTATCAGGGGCGTTTCCTTCAGAATGTACCAAGTTTGTATCCTTGAAGTCTGCTCGCCCTCGTCTTTCTGCCAGCCTTCCCAATGCCTCTTGTTTATTTATTAAGTCTTCCTAGTGATTGCATGTCCTAGTTAGTGTGCTCTCTGATTTCACTTAGTGTGCTGTGTCTCTCTTCGGGTGATGTGACTGGATGTGCATCTGTCCATCAAGTGATCCTATGGATACCTTGATAACTTCCTCCCAAACACAGAGTCATCTGCACCATAGAGTGTAATTACTGGAATTATCCTGAATATCCTCATGGCTGCCGGTTTGTTCCTGTCAGCTCAGCTACTTATATCTATTAATGGACTTGACCGATGGAATATGCACTGCTCTCAATCAGCCTTTAAAACAATTCCTGAGTATTAAATTATTTAATAATTCTATCAAATTCTTTTCACCCACTTTTCATATAATTTTGAATTTTAGAATATTTCATTTATTTTATGAGACAAGTCTCTTTTTGAGAAAATTTTTTTCTGTAATTGTCACTTTTTTGACATCTGGTAAAATATATCCATCATCACTCATATTTTTCCATTAATTCTCTTTCCCAGATAATTTTGCTTGTAATTGCTTTCCTTTTTGTGAATTGGGCCTTTTTCTCATATGTATTATTCTGTAATTACTGTTTTGAACTTACTATATTTCACATGCCAAATTCAATCAAATTGAGGAACTGAAGCACCTGGCTGCTATTATTTTTATTCTTTACCTCTTCTTTCTGTGTGGAGATGAGATCTGGTGTGGCATTTCACCCCTTACTGGAGACCTCAGGTGAACGCTCAAATTACAGCTTAGCTTCAATTAAACGCTTGCATCTTAGGACATGTGGACAGGAGCTCATCACTGATGGCATTGCTGGGTCAGGCCCTCACTGCTATGGCTCCGTGTTCCCCAAGCAGCTGCCAGCCAGGCACCCAGTCCCAGTGGGACACTCCTTGCTGTCCTTACTGGAATGTGTCCTGCAGAAGTATTTGCTCTGTCTTCTCCCCCCAGGGCTTCTCAAGCTGACAGCATCCAAGATCCGCACTGTGGGTGTGAGCAGCCAAGCACTCGGCTGGTGTTTTCCTTGCTGCTGCACCAGGAGTACAAAGAACACAGTGCTGATCTTACAGCATCAGGGCAGTTCGTAAGTAGCCAGTGAGCTCCTTTATGTTCTACATCTTCTCCTGGAGAATCTTAAAATATTTAAGTTATTTAGTGAAGCAGCCTACTTGTCACGATCTCTCTGTATTGATTATCCTTTGTGCGATAAATAAGATGCCACTTAGGGCAGGCTCTTGGTGTGGTGATGCTTCTGAAATGAGTATTGCTAGCAAACCTTCCCTCAGGAGTAGATTCACCTCCATGATGAGAGAAGCTATAGTTTTACTGCACATTTCAGCAGACTGAATTCACCGGTTAGTGTGGCCCACTTGCTGAGGGGTAATTAGTTAAGTAATGGTTATGTGTCCATGTCTGTCTTCAATCCTTTAACTGGATCAATGACTTGACCTAGCAGAGCAATTCCTAATTCCTTTATGAAACTTTGCCGAGAGCCTGGACTCCCTTTGATCCAAGAGGCTGCTACTTTTTCATTAGTGGCTCTCCAGGAAGGCAGCTAAGAGCAGCCTTTAGAACTGGTGTCAAGAGTGATGTTAAAGGAATATTTGTTCTTATTTGAGGTGAAATAAATCCTATACAAAACAATGAATTGGCCAGAGAAAAATCTCTCAATCGATCAAATACCTGCAAGATCCCTCTGCCTGTGGTATTGATCTTGCCCTGAGCAGCTGAGCTCTAAAACAAAGACATGATGTATGACTGCTGGAGACTTCAAGGAAGTGATTTTTTTTTGAAAGGTATTTTTAAAAAATATATAGCTAACAACTATATCAAATAAGATAATCTGAAAAATGCATCTGTGTGTAGTTTTTCTAGTAGCTTCAAATCTGAGGCAGGCTTAAATTCATACAGTTGTTTGAAGGGAGTCACTTCATTTGAGTGAAATCTGCAGAAAGGTAAATGCACTATCTGTTGTACCAGCACACCAGACTTGGAAGCACTTTACCTACTGGAATATCAAAACAATCTTAAAGATAAAGTTTGAGAAATGATTTGGAATCGTCAGGTGTGACCCAATGGAGACAACAGCACAATGCTGTTCTTGGACAGAAGAATTTGAGAGTGCAGATAAATATTAGTGCAGTGGGGGTCTGGGAGGCAAACTCGTGAGAAATGATGTAATTCTGTTGCGAAAGAATGAAATTTTATGCTCAGGGGAACTGGCAGAAGCCCCACAGCTGGACTAGGGGAGCCATTCCCCTCAGTGATGGGGGCTGAACAGGGATAACATGTCCAGTTTTGGTCAGCATGCTTTGAGAAAGGCATGGAAATACTTGATAGAGCCCAAAGGATATGAAGAAGAGCCATGAGGCAGAGGGAGCTGTTTCTGATGAGAAAACTGTAGAAAGAAGCAAATTCATTTCCTTAGGGAGGTGATGGGAGGTGAAGTCTTTGTTGGAGAAGGCTGTGAGAAAGGGCAGAGCAATCCCCAATCCTTCAGCAGCAGGGAAGGGGCAACCAACTTCAGTGGAATATTTTAGTCAAATATTTTCAAAAAAACTTCTGGAGGTGGAAGGGTAAGTAAGCACTAGGACTTGTTACTGCAAAAAAACCCTGTTTCACTAGAGGTTCTGTTAACAAGGCAGACCACACCCACCGGGTCCAGCTCCTCATTGCGCCTTGGGCCCTATTCCTGCTGCAGCTCACTCTGTCCCTGCTTCCACACAGCCATCCTCGTGTGCTCTGTGCATCCTGGATTGTTGTACTGATGATCCCATGCCGAGTCCTGGAAGTCCATCACTAATCCATGCAACAGCAGTGGCACCAGTGGGATGAGCAAGAGTACAGTGGTTAAACCCTGGTTTAACCTGGTGGGACCACCTTGGGAGTGAAAGGGTGCTCAATCCTGTGGAAGAGTGTTATATTATAGGATTAGGGTTGATTTGCTTAGGGGTCAAATGGGCAATCCTGGATTTCTTTTAGGAAGCCATACCTGAAATCTAAATTACAAGTCTAGTTATAAAATCTAAAAAGTGAAAGAAACCACTCCTATTTGTAAAATCAATAAAAGCAATTTATAGGCACCTTGATAATCTTATCTCTTGCCAATGGAAAGGAGGAAAAATCAAGGTGGCTGGTCTGCATGTATCTTAGGGTCCAAAAAGCTAAGAAAAGTAGGCAGGTTTTAGGTCTTGCCTTAAGGAATTTGCTTTCCTTTTGTCTTCCTTTTAGATGTACCAGTTTGGTACCGTTTTAAACATCTACACATCTGACACAACAAAGGTTTTTCTGTTTCTGATATAGGAAGTGTATTGGAAATATCACTTGCAAGCTGAGCTTTAATGTTTGACTCATTTAAACTGCTAAATAATTGGTTAAATTTTCACAAATTTTGAACACGCCACAGTCCTCCTAACCCCCCTGTGAAGCCTCAGGAGTTTGACTGCTCGGGGATATCCAGCTTGCTGTGAATATTCAGCCTCTGAGAGCCAATTTGTTTGTTTGCCCTCTGTGATGCTGCCTCGTATTGTGGGATGGATGAGCTCTGAATACACCTGGTCTGGTGCTCACCCTCCACCTGTATCCACCCCCCAGTTCTTCACAAGAGTCTGCATTACATGGCAGGATCCTGTAACAGGAGAAGTTTTCAGCCCAGAGCAGAAACGAGCTTTGTGAGAGCAGATAAGAACAACTTGCGCTGGAGCAGAAGATGCGACTGTTGTTTTGTGCAAGTAGATGATTCCCTAATCCTCTTAAGGACAGCCTGGGCAAAATCCCCTTTGTGACATTAGGCACAGCTCTGGGCCAGGTGGCCCCAGCTTCTGTCGCTGCTTTGCTCTGAGGAATCTCTGTGCTGCTGCTGAAAAGCCGCTGCAAAAACAGCCTCGCTGCCAGGTGAGGGGCAAAGCCCTGGGGTCAGCCAGCACCAGGGTACTGCCAGACCCTTGGCTGAGTGCAGCTAAGTAATCTGGGGGGCTTTAGGGCCTCGGAGTCTGCGGGTGTTACAGAAATGCTCTTTCTAGCAGTCATGTATGTAAGAAGGTGGTGAAATATTTGGCCAGAATAAAAAGGGATGACTGTAAGGTGAGGGAGGAACGGGATAGTATGGGAAAAGCTTAATGGTGTGAGGTGAGCTGGCACAAGGAGTATCTTAGAGCTCCCTCTGCCTTTCTCCAGGGAAAGCCACTCCTTTCACTGATGTGTCTGGCCTGTGCAGTTGCAGAGGAAGGTTTTTCCTCATGGTTGGATTGTGACTAGGACGGTGAATGAGAGTGACCAGGAGGTGGGATGGTGGTCTGACACCTGCTATAATTTCCTTGCTATGTCCTAGACCTTCTATGTGACCTTGGACAAAATATTTCCCCCTGTAACATGGAAGGGACTCCAATGCTATAAACAGTCTGAAACAAGGACTTGGAAACTTTGACATTTCTCCCACTTGCCTTAGGTGGTATTCCTTGTACAAGCCAGTAGTGGTCCTTTAAGAAGTGTTATTGTCCATTAATAAACCATTTCATGCTTAGTAAAACATACCCTCATCAGAAGTGAAAACCCAAGTCCCATCCCATTGGTTTCCTTTTCAGTGCCGTTCAGTAGCTTCTTCCCTCCCACATCTCTTTTTATCACACTCAGCCACCAAAATTTGCACCTTGCACTTGCCTCCCTCTTATCTGGCACTACAGAGAGTGATGGGACCCACTATGAATGCCATATGCCACCTTCGTATTTTTAGCATAACTCTGAAATTACTGTGAAGACAAATGGCTTTGAGATTGTTGTTTTCCTTTCAGTTTGGTGGACACCACTATTTTTGTCCTTGCTTTAACTAGCCAAAGAATTTTGGTAAGCCAAAATTAATCTTTGGAATGACACAAAATGTGTTGTGGGGACACATTAAGGCTGTTAAGTTCTCTGGATTTTGGTGAAGATAATTTTGGAGGGTGCAATCCTGAGGTTTTTTCTTGGGCAGATCTCCCTCTGACTCATCCAAGATGACCATGTTAAAGTCATCAAGAGGAAATTGTATCGAGAGGATACAAGGCCGTATGTGGTATGTTTCTGTAATATATTTTTTTGTGTCCAAAGCAACTGGTATTAGCTTTATTTCTATGTTTTCTGAATTATTTTTGATTTCTTCACCATTCTTGCTCATCTGACATAAGAAAGGAGACAGAAATTTCTGGCCTTGCTTCCTTTGTTACGAATGGTGATGGCAGTGTCTCAAGTTGCTGGTAGCAACAACTTCCTGGGGGGGAGAAGATAACAATTTGTCCAATGTCCAATAAAACTCAACATCCCTTCCATGGTGACACACACTTAGTCCTTGTGACTCAAGATTCAATTTGTGTAGAGCTGGCACACTGCAAGCATTTCTAGGCTGGAAGGTGTTCAACATCTTAGTGTCAGTCAACTACTAACTCTCTTCTACAGATTATGTGAATAATGTGTAAAATATAAGATGTGTCACTTCACAAAACAGTTTTCAGATAGAGACTGATTTTCTTGCCCTTTTGTGAGTTTAAAGAAACTTAGCCATTTCAAAAGAGCTTCTTTATTAAGTGTCCTTACAATCTGCTGGAAGTCCGGTGTCTGCCATGGAAGCCCAACTCCGTGGATCAGTCACATAAGCGGGAACAAGCTGCCCAGGAATTTTCTCTCTTCGTATCTTTCCTCAATGAAACTTCTGTTTACAAAAAGAGACTACAAGAAGGAAAGGAGTCTGGGGCCTGAGCTTTCAGATGTTGAAACAAACCGGTGACTTGAAATTTGGCTGCTCTGGGACTTGTTCCTGGCTCAGCCCCTACCTTTGAGGAGCTTCAGTCTTCCTGGGCTTGGGTGCATTTCACGAATAGGTAAAAAAGATGGAAATAGGGGAAAAAAAAAAAAGGCAGTGTTTTCATTAAATTAGCTTTGCCAGGCTGTGCGGATGGAACTGTTGCAGTATTACATACTTTTTTTGGCTTCAGTGGAGCTACTCTGCATTTCCACTGATAGAGAGAGAGAAGATCTGAATCTGTCCTCTTGGCTGCTCCATTTTTGCAATTGATTCTAAATGAGCCTTGCTATCCAAACATGTAGAATTAAAGATTTGTTACTAATTATATAGCTGCAGTTCCTGACCATTTTTCTTCCTAGTTTAGTCAAAATCCTTCTGACATTTAGCAGATTGACATTCTCTTAGCATCTCCACAACAATCTGTCCAGTTTGTTTAAGAAGACAACATTTTTGGAAGAAATTGCAGCATCTCTGCTGGAAACTCAACTACCTGGCAAGAAACGCTTGAGATACTTGTTGAGCTGGCCAAGTTCTGCTGTTATGCTTAGTGATGGGCAGTTGTGTGATCTCATGTGTCTTTGGCTGTCTAGAGTTCACCTTTTGTTTTCTTCTAGAAGGCTCAGGAAAAAGCAGTGTGGAGTTACAGAGCACAGCAGGAGCCCTGCTGCCCTGGATGGTTCATTGTCTGCAGTGCTGACTGCTCTCCTTGGTGAGAGGTGATTGATGCCAGCATGACACATGGTCATGTTTCCAGTGTGTTTGCACATTTCCTCATTCCCATGGGATAATGACTGCTTGCCAGTCAGACGTTGTCATCAACACTCAGTGAATATCTCACCCACCTCAGGGAAGATATAAAGTGCTGGATGATGGTTCCCGTTCCCATGGGTCTGGGGAAGGCTGGGGTGGGGGGGAAAGTTTCCATATTAGAGCTGTCACTTTATATTTTAGGGGTCTACCTAGTTAAGAACTAAACCTGTCCTAGGCTAAGGACGTGGGATCTGTGTCATCTCAAACCAAATAACTACTGAAAGGCAGTCATCACTCTGAAAATAAACATGGTTGAACAATTTAACCCATGGTTGGAGGCTCCCAACTCCACCTGGGGACTGTATTTTTCCAGCCACCTGGGTTGCAATCTCTACTGCTGTCCAGCAGTGCTCCAGGAGCCCCCTAGCACTCTTCCTTCTAATAGCTGAATAGCTTTGCTCTGCACTTAATTTTTATTTCCACCAGTTGATGTTGATGTGATCTGTCAAAGAGTTTTAACAAATGTAAAAACACCTCGAAGTGTATAAAAATTTTTAAAAGAGAATTTGTCTTTTGTTTTCTGTTGAGGGCTGACACTCTTCCAGGTGTTTGCACCCAATGCATTTCGCATTTCACAGTGATCCTGCTGACCTCCACTGGTGCCCGTGCAGCGGCATTCAAGATGGGAATGAGCACATGATGTGTGCTTGAGTGAGGCTTAGCTTTTTTTGGTTGTTCGTTCTTTATTCCTTATTGCTGTACTTTGGGTATTGTTCCATCTTATTGGGCAGATCAGTTATCTTTCAGGATCAGCTGTGCTCGTCGCAGGCAAAAGTGGATTGCAAGTCTATTTTTTGCATAATTAACTGCTGAGCAACAGTCACATTGACAGGTACTGAGTTCCAGGTTAGCCACATTGAATATGCAGTATTTTTGCTACAGTCTTTTTGGACATTAGTGAAACGTACTGACGACGTTTTCAAGCAGTCGGTAACACCCAAGGGTTACTCAGAGTTCAGCCTTTTAGCAGATACTTACCTTATCTGTACTTGTCCCTATTGGAAGATCACTGTTTATTCTCATTTTGAGCTCCATGATTTGGATAGCTTTTTACACATTGCTCATTATAAATTATACTTCGTGTGTTTCCATTTGGCCTGGATTCTTCTCTCTTTAAAAGCTTATTCCAGGATTTGTTCACTATCTCTGTTTCATATTCAAGTGACCCTTTTATAACCTTGGTGAGAATTTACAAGTAATTTCAAACCTTGGTGAGAATTTACAAGTAATTTCAAACCTCGTGTCCAGTTTCAGTTTGCATCCCCCTTTCATTTATGGCACAAGCACAGACTTTGTTCTGCTGTAGATATAGCAGTTAAATCGGTGGCATTGAAAGGTGGTGGAAGACTTGGTTGCAGAGACAATTTACTGACAAACTGGCCGCTGTCTAAATTTTAGAATGACAGTGGAGAAAACATGAAACCTGTGCTGAGCCAGGTCATTGGTGATATCTCAGTAGCAATCAATACCTCTCAACAAAAGAGGAGGAATGTTTACTGATGGATCCACACTTGTAAAAACCTTAGGGTAAAAAAGGCTGGAATAGATAAAGAAGTCCTTTCCCTCTTGCCTAGGGTTCTTTGACTTCATCTAAAAGAGAAGTTCTTGTTTAATCTCAGTGCAGAGTGCCTGTGACTTGCTTAGGTGTTGCTCACTCTGCCTGTTGCTTTACTGTCTAAGAGGCCATTAAGTAGTACTCTGGCAGAAACTTACGCTCTTTTATATAGTACTTGTCATTTGAAGATCTCCAAATCTGTCTAAAGTGGAGGAAATTTATAATCTTTATCTTGAAAATTTAGAAACTAGGAGCAGACAGACATGGTCAGAAAACCATTGCCAGCACTGGAAATAGAACCCAGCTTTTGAGTCGTAGTTTCTGGTCTTGCTAAAAACTAGATAGCAAGTGGGGAAAGGAAAATGAATCTTAATTTCCTTCTGAACCTATCTTCTGTTGCCGTTGAGTTGCTAGGCTGCCATGGTCTCATATTTATCCATGCAAAATAACAATATAAAGCTGTTTGCAGAGCATAACCCAAAACATTGCTTTGTTTACAGGGGCACTAAAGCATTGCACAGCTTAGGAATGAGTGCCCGTGCATGCTCTGGGAAGGGCTGGGTCATGTGGGCCAGTGTTGTCCCGTAATGCGAAAGAATGGGGATTATTTACCCGTAACTATGTACGGAGCCTGGCAAAATGATGCCTTCATCCTGCTTTGATCCAAGATGTTGCTGAAATACAAATAGTATAATAACGTAGTTTTAGATGCAAAGGCAGTGAGCTTGTAAGAAGTAAATGGAAAATCCTCACGCGCTGCAGCATCCAGTGAACCTGCTATGCTTTCTTGCTTCCACAAGTCATTCACACATACTGTTTCACTCACTGTTAGGAAATAGGGAAGCCCTTTCAAACCTAATTTGCAACCAAGTACAAGAGAAAAATAGTTGTTTGTGCAGAATAGCTTCAGAGACTATATTCTGTATGCACCTGACTTGGAGAACATTACTGATGCTTTTAAAAACGTCAGACACTGTCTTACTGTGTGAGGTAGCATCTCACTTGGAAAGACATTCTCCTAAATTCCAGCAGTCCACTGTTAGAGAAAATGAAATTAATTTTTCATACTTGTCTCTAGTGTAGTCATCTCCTTTCTGTGAAGGAATTCACAATCACAATTCACCTCGCTAGAGAAGGCTGGAACAGAACGAACATTTCATTTGTACCTATGTTCTTAAATTGGTCCCCATCACTGCATTCAAACATCTGCTCCCTGGGGAAGACCATTTGCTTCAGTATTTTGATTTGGAAATCGTACTGACAGAAATAGACAGCAACATCAGATTCAGCATCTTGAATGCACTTTCCAGTCTTTGCATATCTTCAGGCTATCTACTAGGAAAAAAATTTGAAAGTATTTCCAGTGAATCCACTTCGATGCCAAGTCATTTCAATTCTCAGCCTTTTTAGCCATTGTTATTACCAAGCATATGAATAATGGCACAAGGAAATGTTCCCTGCCTCCCCCTCCACATTCACCCCAGAGTGGTTTGGTGGGCTTGAGGATAGCAACTTAAAATGCTCCTTTTGTAGAGTGGGCAAGTCATCTCTGAAATGGAGGATGCCTTGTTCTGATTGGAAATGGTGGGTTTTGATTTTATGGAATAATACAACAAACTGCTGCTGTGTCACACTGAAATAACAGGCAACTTTAAAATTCCTGAGGGAAGCAATGTGTCCAGCCACTCTAAGAGCAGCCAGGAGTCTGACAGTGCACACACCTCTTGCTTTTTCTCTGTCATAGCTCTGGGAATGTATTTTGCTAATTGTGAAATGGAAAGTAATTGAATGCTGAAGGCCGATTTTGCAAACTGCTGCTGAGATGAGGTGACAAAAATTCCTCAATTTCTGTTACTCTAAAGCAAAGTGATGATGTGTGCTGTGCTTTTCTAAAAGATGTCCCAGCAAAGTTGTGTTAAAGACAGCTTGTAGAAGGCTGGCCGTGCTATTGTGTTGTTTTTTCATTTTATGTCATGCAACCTAAAAATCTGTCTCAGGTTCTCTTGGGTTTTTTGTTTTGTTTTGTTTTGTTTTTTGTTGGTTTTTCGGTGTGGTGGTGTTTTTTTGGTTTTTTTTTTGTTTGTTTGGTTGGTTGGTTGGTTTTTTTTTTTTAAGTTTGGTGTGGTTGTTTTCCTGATGGATGTACAGGTATCTTGAAGGACTGATATAAGAAAAGTTGCCTTCTGCTTGATCAGTTACTCACTTGCATATTTATATCTAGTTTTTCTGCTGCTGCTCTGTTTGTCTCAAGGTAGATGTAAGAAACTGTGAACAAATTTAGGATGGTTCTAAACAGAAGCTGTACATTTGGTGCTACAGCTACAGAATTTTGACTTAGTGATTTCCAATCGTGGAAATATGTATATATTTGTAAGGTACTGAGTACCTTGGCCCCTTAAACTGTAGAACACTTAGCATCTCTGGGGTTTGACAAAACACATAGCTATTTTCCTTTCTCACACGTTCTTCTCAGCTGTATGAAAATGTGAGAAATGGTTTAGAGAAGCGGTGAGCTCAGAGGGTGGCTTAGGTCTATTCTAGTTGTAGAAATAGGGCAGGTGTTCTCCGTTGGTGCTGTATCTCTCTGTTCTGTCCCTCTAACTCCTCATGACTCATTTGCCACGGAAAGCTCCTGGACTGAACAGAGGCTCTGGGGCTCCCTGCGATTACTTATTTATCGAGCCATGGCAGAGCGAAGCCTGCGAGCACAGAGCAGACTGTGGTGTTGAGCAGTGCGACTCACACCCACCCTGCATAATTCAGTAACTCAGAGTTGCATTTAGTTTCCGTGTCTCCTCTGTATGACTTAGCAAGCAGTGCTCTGCTCCACACATGGCAAAAGGGAGCTGACTCAGAGAGCAGAGCAGCCATGTAAGGAGCAGCAAAGGCTGTGACAGTGGTGATACCCCACTGTCACCCATCCTCATGTTTGGGTGAGAAAGCCCTTCTCTCCTTCTCTTTTCCTTGTCTCCCATTTGGATAGAGCAGTGGTAAGGATGACTTTGGGCATCCCTGTGTTGTCCCCCGCCGTGAACCACAGATGGATGAGCAAAGACCGGTTTGGTGACCGGGAGGAAGATAGGCATGTGGAGAGCCTGCTCCACATGGAAAGAGCAGTGAGGAATGACTGGTGAGATCCTGGTCTCCACAGCCTTGGTCTGACTCTGTCAAGAATTAGAGCAGGCTCGCTCTTGTGTGAGACATTTTGTTCTTAAGCCTCAAAGCAATGAAGTGCCTTAGTCATGTTTTGCCAACAGCTGATGGTGTAAGCACGGTGAAATGAGTGAGCTGCAGTTTAAGAGGGTGCTGTGGACATGTTATCCTCTGGACTGGGCATGGGGCAAACCCTGTTACAGCTGTGGGTTTTTTCCAGATTTCATTGCTGTTGACAGTTAGTCATCCTCCAGAGTCCCTCTGGATGCTGAAGATAGCGTGTGTCAACTAAAGTGGCTGAGTAGGTGACCTCTGGGAAAGGAGATTTTGCTTTTGATCGTTTTTCACATCACAAGCAAGAAAAATCACTCTTGAAATTGCCACTTTGCTGGGAACATGAGCAGAGAAGCCTAGGATGGTGGTGGCTGCACAGAGGGTTACCCCTTGAAGGTGGCCTGGGAACAATGGGAAGGGTCACTGTGGGTTGCAGTGGCACCTTGGACTGGGTGCTCTGTGTGCAGTGAACAGTTTGGTCCCATTTCCAGTTCCTTAATTGACTTTGGTAAATCCATGATGTTTTTAGTGTGTTAGTTATCTAAAGTTTCTCTGCTCCTGGTTGAACAATTAATTGCTTCTGACCTGTTAATAATGAGTTTTCATTTACTGCTCATTTCCCTGGCATGTGACAGAGCCCTTCATGATAATACCTCTTCTTACTGGTTGAGGGATTGTAGGTGTTTGGTTTGGGATGGGAAATATACTTTCTCCAAATGTTTCTGTTAGCACAGTTTTGCTTGTCTGTGCATTAATCAGGGATGAATGCAACTTATTTCTACATATGGTGGGTTCATATTTGCCATTAGTGTTCCGGAGCACTGCAAACGTCTGTGGTCCGGCTGAGGGAGAACTGTGATACTGTGGCTATGCTGTTAGGCTTGGGCAGTGAGGAGAGTCATTCATGCTGTTTGATTTTTGCATCTTTTAACTTTAAAGGATGTTTAAATCAGTTTTTTAAATTCAGTGGTATAAATCCTATTTGAATATGAAGAAATAGCGAAAGAACTTGCCCCAGCAGGGAAGCTTCCTGTATACACACAGTAATCAGAAAAGATGCTGAACTTAAACCACATGACATTTGTAATGATTGCCATTTCTCTGGGGCTCATAATGAGGAACTTGCCAAGTGTCACAGCTGGTCTGTCACCAGTGATGGTCCATTAAAAAGTTTTTTGTTGCTTGGCTTTCATCCCTTGTGGAAAGAGGGTAGAGGAGAGGGCAGCTCTCGAGCAATGTGCCCCAGTTCTGTGCATCTGATGTTGGTTACCTTTCATCTTACTGGGGGTCTGACCCTCAGCTGGTCAGGGATGGCAGTCTGAGGTCCTCAAAGGACTCGGGATCTGACCCATCTGTGACACCCCTGGCCCTTGCTGGCCTTGCTGGCATGTTTAGATGTCAGCATTCATCCAGCATTGCTCTTCCTCCTCTCCACACGTTGCCTGGTGTTGGAGCTCTCTGTCTCCATGGTGCCTCTTCATGTTACTCTTTGCTTATTTAAAAAGGGAGAAAGAAAGTCAGGTGGTGTCGGGCTCCATTGTGTGTGCTGCCAGTTCACCCACTTACAGTCCTACTCTGTAATTTTCCCTGTGACTAAAGGGGAATCATTCCACCTAGTGATCCAAAATTTTTTTTTTCATTTCTAACAAGCTTTCAGAAGAGTGCAGGGAGTAAGTGAAGAAACCCCATATTTTCTTCTTTAGAAGACAAAACCTGACCATTTTATTCTTTCGATTAAAAAACATGAACACCTGACTTGTTAGGTAAAAAAACAGATGGTAGAAGCTTGAGGGATAGTGTGAACACACAAAACATCTGCTGTGCAAATAGTATTTAGAAAATGATGCTATCAGAGCCTATTGCATTCCACAGGCTGTAAATTGTGGAAATGTCCCTTAAAAGCACAGCTCCCAGAATAGGACCTAACCCCAGCTTTAACTTCCCGGAAGTGCTAGACTTGGATCTAGTTGTGGTGGCTTGATAATGCTCTACTACTTACCCGAAGGCTACTTGTTTAGGGTTAGGTTCCTAACGCCATTCTGCTGCTGTCCCCCAGTGCAGGTCTGCTGCCTGCATGACTCATCCATCGAGTATGCCTGATGTGATAGGCCAAGTCCTGTTTCTCTGTTCTGCCTTGTTATCGTCATTATATGTTCTGTGCTCAGAGAGATATTAATTTCTGAATATCATGCTTTCCATAGTGACTGCTCAGCAGCCATCTCATTATGGTCTTAAAGATACAAGGCCAAATGCTTTCATTTATACTGGATAAGCCTCTGAGGCTTATACGATCAGTTCTCAAACAATAATTTACAGAAATATTCTGCCTTTTACGTTCCAAGAACTTAAGTTTGAAGGCTACTTCAACAATAAATTATTTACAACAAATTTTATCCAAATTATCTTCTATTTCTGTGTTGTATTTTAACCTATTTTTCTCTCACATATTCTTTTGTTTGCTGTCTTTATAGATTTAACATGACTATCCAAATGGAAAATCTCTTCCTAAATATGAATCAGCATAACCAGCTTTTATAAGCATCAAAACTCTCCAGATTATGACACCTTTGTACTGTGAAAGTGAAAATTTAAAATCATATGCTGCTTATGGTGTATTATTTATCTCATAGGCTGTTAACTACAGCAATTTGTATGAGTCTAACATAGCAAATATCAGATGCTGTTTCCATTTCTGCTTTCGTTTTGCTTCACTGGCAAAATTCTTGTTGATTTCAGTAGTGGCAGATTAAACCTTGTGTATGTTTAATTTTCATAAGCCAGCAAAAATGTCTTTCCTCTTCATTGTGCCCATCTCCTTTAAATATTTCTGTGTGTCTTTACACAGCTCTCCCACTCAAATTTCAGTGTCTTCCAAGTCTCCTTCTTTGGCTGAAGTTGTCTAAATCCCAACAAGTATTGGCTCAGACTATGGTCTTACCCAGCTAAGGGTCCCTCCTGAGACAGACACTGCTTCTGTTTGCTAGAAGGTATTCAATAACGTATTGAATAAAGATGCTTTTCTGCATCGCCTGAGTTTTGAGTCTGTTAGGTGTTTCACAGACTTGCAAAGTAGCAGATGAATAAATGGTGACAGCAATGTAGTGTTGGCTGAGGAAGAATGTTGTTACTCAGCTTTAGGTTAGCATAAACAATATCCAGAAGGAATGACCAGCAAGTAAACTCTGGTGTTTGAGCATCCAGGGACAGGTGGCTCGCTGCCCTCCCCAAGAGCAGCCTGTTTGAAGGGGAGTTGCTAAGAGGCACTGAGGTATGGGTCTCATACATATTCTCTTAAAGCTCTGCCTTGACAGCTGGTACTGGGGTTTGTCTTGCAGCAAAAACCAATGTCTGGGAAGGTCACAAACTTCTAAGACACGGATATTCAGTAGACTTGAAGCTGTTTGAAGGACCATCATCTGAAATATCATCGTGTCCATGTAATGTACAGACCTGTGCTGCTAACATGGAACATGCAGAGATATTTATCTTGTCATGCCCATGTCTAATGTTCCTGTCTTAAGATGGACAGAAAAAGATTTATACTTCTTAACTACTCTACATTAATGAAAAACATTTTCTTCTGCCCTCTCACTGAAGCTGAAGGGCAAAAAGTCTCTGAAGTGGGGGTGAGACCACAGTCAGACCTTGAGTGAGGTCTTGGAAATGTCACTGGATGGGGTTCACTGTGTGTGAGTTGGAAGTGTGGCAGAGTGCAATTTGATGAAGATCTGGTTGAAGTTGGGGAACACTGAGCATCAGTTGTCTGTGTTTTCTCTTTGGAGGTACAAGCTGGGTGAGAGTCAAGTAGGGATTCCCCTGGGAAGTGCAAGTGTCTCCTGTGGACAAGGACATGCTGCTGATACCAGAGTGATGTTGGTATTGGCCCCTCAAGTTACATGACAAGAGGAAATGTGTGAAAATGTCCAGTTTAGGAAATCTGGCAAAGAGTGTAGTGGCTGATCTACTTCTAGAGGCACAGGTGAGAATTTGCTTTCAGTAGAGCAGTGTAGGTGGATACTTGGTGAAAGCCTGGTTAAAGATTGTCAACATTATGATAACTGTGGCTGCAACTGTGCTGATAAAGCCACTGAAGATGGACGAAGCTGCAAAAGCGAAAATGCTTTTGTGCAGCTAAAACGTCTCTGGGACATAAGAACAGCTGAGTTAAGATGACCTGATAGGGCGGGAGAGACACTGTGTTTGGATTGGTGTTGTAAATGATGTAATTGCTGATTTTTACTAGCCTGGGGTATGGCTCACAGGTCACCTTGAACAACCAAATAGCTGCATAGAATAGCTTAGAGTGTTTGAGTCATCCTGTGGAACATACACTTTGGTCCTTATAAGCAGTGTTTATTCCTCACTGAAACTCAACTTCTTTGATTCTAATTGCAAACATTATTTTTAGCCCCTCATGCTGAACAGAGTTCAGACGTATTTTATCTGCTCAAGTGACCAGTTGTACTGGGGTCAAATCCTGCCTATTATTAGGAATGTGTGTATTTAATAAAATATCTTGTTTATATCTAAGTTAAGCATTTTTTTTTCTTAGATAGGTGTGATTTAATGTTTCTGTTTTAAAGATGTTTTTCTCTGTTCCTCCAAAACCAAATAATAGGGAGACCGAGAGAAGGAAGGGTGGGAAGAAACAGACATCTAAGTAAAACATATGTTGAATGGGAAAAAAATCAGTCATCCTGGATTCTGGGCCTGTGATTACTTCCACATGCCTGGACCATATCACTGTGCTGTGTGCCATTAATGTCATTAGATGCTTTATGCTAGAGTGGGTTTTTTGTATGTGCTGGTGAGATTGCAGGACTGGGACCTCGATGTGTAAATGCTGCCAGTGCCATGTGGGCACTGAGGGGGTGCTGCACCCTTCCAAACTCCCTCCTTGTGCTCTGTGTGTGGGCACATGCTCAGCCAGCCCAGCAGTCCCTGAAGTGCCAACAACTGCCTGGCTGGTTAACCAGCCTCCAGGCAGCAAAGCTTGTCCGTAGCTCTTTTTATGAAAAACAAACAAGAAAACTGGCTAATCCAACCCCACCTTGTAAAAATTGATATTTTAAACTGGTGCTTGGTGGTGGAAGAAGGTTAAAAAGAAGCTTAATGTTCCTATTCAAGGGTGCCTGTGCGTCCGGAAGAAATATCAGCCTTTCCCTGTTATTTTTGTGAGGACTGATTTGTGAGAATGTGAGGCCTTGGGATCCATCACCATTCCCTTTGGTTCCTGGTGAAAGGAAAGGAGATTTGATTGTTCCCTCCAGATAAAAATATAGAGGAGTCTTCTAGGCCAGAAAACGACTTCTTTTTTCCTTTTCTTTCCTTTTTTTATTGTTATTTGAGCTTGCCAGATTGGTCTGCTCTCCACTCTCCAAGTGTGTGGGCGGCACAGAAGAGGTTGCTGAGACAAAGAATTGGGGGAGGGAGAAAGGAGAAGTGAAAAAGGCCTTTGGATTGGAGGCATGGTGTATGGGAGGAAGAGGCGCAATGGCAGGAACAGTGTTGTTTTGGTTTGCGGAAGTTTGCGGCGGATCACAAGAAGCTGTGGTAGGTCAGAGACACTCAGTCTAGATGCTGCAGTGGTGAATATATTAGCATGGTTTAGATCCTAGGGATAGGGACATTTTTCTGTGTTTGGTAATATGAATCTCATGTCCTGCTCTGATCCCTCCTCCTGGAAATGGAGATGTGGGATGGAGAAGTGACTGGAGAGAAACATGACCGTTGCTCTACTCAGTACAGTATTTACACTTGGTGTTCATCTGCTTTGTGCTTTGATAAAGTATGTATAAAACAAGTGGCATTTGATGAAGGCAGAGCTCTGATTTTTTGTACTGATTAAGTCCTGGTTTCCTGAGCTGAAGAACCAAAACTCTTTTCCCATTCCAGTAATAACTGCCCCCAGTCTGCTGCATCTGGGTTGTGATCTTTCATGATACTTCTGTGAGACTGAGATTCAAAATATCTTTTAATTTGAATAATAGAAGAAAGGAGTTGAAGGACATAACAAGGGAGGAAGGCTAAATTTCGGGTAAAAAAGGCCGTAAAGAGTCTAGGATGGGGAGGTACAAAACACCAGTATCTGGTGAGGGAGAGCAGAAGACCAGAAAACAGTGAGTAAAAGATGAACAGAGGGAGTGGGAAGGGGCAACACCTGTAACAGGCATGACATGATTTGTTTGGTGTTTACACCGGCAAGATTCCTCTCACCAGGGCTGGAAAATTCACTCTTACCATGCATTTTGCCCTTGAAGTATTTGACCTCCAGCTCCTTTGGTTCTCTGGAGACCAATGTAAAAGAGCTTGTGAAAGCAGATCTGTATGGGAGAGTTCTGTAAATAAGTCACATTTCCTCTGAGATGGCCCTGTAGCAGGAGATAGGGAAGTTTTGGGGTGAGAAGGGGTGCATGAGGAACCAGTCCTGGAAGAGGATCAAAGACTGTCCTTTGTGACCGCAGGAGCCTTTCAAAGCCCAGGCTAAAACTTACTGTGGGCACACGCAGTGGGGGACATTCTCACAGACGCGGTGTGAGCCTGTCTGCCCATCTTGCCAGCCCAAAAGGTTTCTTTTGGATCCTGCTGCCCTTCACTGTCCTCTCTGAAGGGTTTTCAACAGGGTAATAAAAAAGTGTTTCTCTGCTGGGCTAATATTTACATCACAAACATACAGTGCCTTTGCTTGGTTACAAACATGCCTGCCTGTAAGTGAGAGGCTTTTCCCAGAAAGGGTGGTACAGGAAACAGAGAGGTTATTCACTCTTATCATTGTATCTGCTAAGAGAAATCTTTGGAAACTGCACTTCTATGCCGAGGGAACGTTATTAAGATTACAAAGTCAGGCTCTCAAAAGCTATCACGTGCTGGAGTGAAAGTTGTCTATCTGACCTTGATGCCGATACTTTCTGATTACCTTAAACCTCTTTGGTTTCACAGGCCTGTGCCCTTTCCAGAGGGCATTGAATGAAGATTGTTAGAGCGAATTAACCTGTTGCTTGAAAAGGTCCTCATTTAAATTTTTGAAAAAAATCAAAATGTGCTTCTTTAGCTCAGGCAGAGAGGCATCACCTCTTCCTACAGGAATACTGTGAAAACAAGTGTAGTGGTTGCTCTGCAGTCACATGTTAAAGCAAAAATGTCATAAAAACTCTGTTGATTCATCTGGTAATTTAGTTTTTCAGTCCGGAATTTGGATGTTGCCTGTTATAAAGTGTGAACGAGCTACTTATAGAATATGCAAGTATATATATTACACCAGTATTCCTTGTAACTTTGTGTGGAAGGACATCATACATGTGTTGCTAAAGTCTGTCATAGTGCCTTATCACGTGATACTGTTCAAAGTTTCCAAATATTTAATAGCCACAAAACTGGGCTTGAAATAACACATTTTTCAGTCCTGCCATGTTGTCATTGTGCCGTGCCTCCAGCTGAAGTAAAAATAAAGATATTCTCATGAGAGTAAAGAAAATATTTGCTTCAAGATAGAAACTTTAGTTTTCTCTCTAGTTCTGAAGACATAAGTCAGCTTCATTCAGGTGAGTTTTATAAATCAGCATTTCTTTGGTTTTTAAAATTACAGTGTTTTTTCTGATGGCATGTTTCTATATTCATTTTCCATTGTATTTGGATAAGCCTGAGATTCTTTTGAATCTTGTTGTGCTTGAAGAGGTAATGTGAAATGGCAGTGAGAGGCAAAGCTATTAATTTAGCATGGAAATGAAGGTCAGAGCTGGAGGCATTTCAAGACCTAGTTGGTGTCATGCACAGCATGATGCTTGCCCTCAGGAATGGGCTTCTGGCAGATTCCAGGGGACCTTGCCCCAGACAGACACAGTTTTTTTGGTATCATTTAAAAGTTCCTGGTTAGCCCAGTGCAATGTTTTATTGCCAGGCACATCTTACACTGTATTTGGTGATTTTTTTACTCCTTGCTTCCTCTTCGTTTCCCACAGGGTTTTCTCAATATATTATCCCCAAAGTGTTCAAGGAAGAGGGAGCACTCTTGGCTTTTGGGGCATTAATTTCTTTCCTGACACCTTCATGCACTGAGTCACTCTCTTTGAAGATAACCCCCCATCCAGTGGGGGCTTGTGAGCACGTGCATGCTGATGGAAAAATGTTGTCCAATTTGGCCTGAGGTCAGTTCAGTTCCTCTCCTTAGAAATCCTTCTTGCTCAGCTTTTTGTCCCTCAGCTGTTTCTCTCTTCCACTCCTGCAGACAGTCAAGCAGGGAGGTTATGCTAAAATACTGAGTGCTGGCAGCGTCAGGGTTAAGACTTGGATGTCCTGTGGCAGCTTTGGCTCTACAGAAACAGGGGTGAGAGCCCTCGAGCAGTGACACAAGGCCTCTGGCTCTCCTTCACCGAATCAGTCCACAACCTGGACATCCATTCCAACACCTCCCTGATGTCTTTATTGCCCTGCCAGAGACAGGCTTTACCACTGTGCTGCTGCAGCTCCTGTCACTAAAGCAAACACAACTGATGTCTCATTTAAGCTAAGTGCAAATGGGAGGTGGTTAGTCAGCCTAAAGATTTTTTTGCTGTCCTTAAATTCCCCTTCCTGCCGTGCCTGCAGGGAATTGTATCGGGATAATTGAGCCACCTGGGTTAGCAGTTGCAGTGCCGTAGTTTGTAGGTGTGAGTGGTGATTTTGATTTTAAGAATTTGAGCGAGAATTTTGAATTTCCTTTGACTTACACATTGAGATTTGGCTTTCATCCAGAGCTGCAGCTTTATAATAATGCTTAATAATGACATAACTCATTTTATTCCCTAATGGCTGCATAAACATCAACTAATCAGCATATTGCTTGCTACAGCAGTATCTGTGTCTTTGCATTACAGATAAAGGATTGAAAGTGGAGACACACCTTTCATCTAAGTCACCTCCACTAATGACAATAAATTAATTTTGAAAGAATGCATAGAAGGCAAGGTTTCCTAGCTGTTTCTTGTGCATGCTGGTGAGATGTTTTTTCTTGGATGCTTTCCTGATGAGAACATAATTTTTCCTCCGGAGTTACAGTGACAGAGGTTCCTGAAGGAAATCTGTTTTCTGTACAGGTGAAGTTTCCCCTTAGTAGCAGTGAGAGACTCATGCTGAAAAAAGACCTAAGAATGTGTTCCCATAAATTATCCCCTCTTCCTAGATGAACTCCAGTAGCTGAGAGCTACTGTATTGAGTGGAAAAAGGGCTATTTCTAGTCAGTCTGTTTGTTACTGTAGAGTCAAGTGTAAGTAGTAATAGAGAAACTGATTGCAGCTATTAAACATAAAAATCATTAAGAGAAGATTGCATGTACCTGGCGAATATTAGATTGATTTCCAGAGTTCCCACCTTTGACCCATGCTGATATTCAAGGAACCTTTTTGGACTGTTTCTTGGCTGGCTGTCTCTACCTGCAGCACTGTTAAAGGGAATGAAACCCCCATCAAGAGAGATTTTGTTTCTTGTTTTGTCTTGCTAACGAAGAGTAATCTCCAGTTCTCCATAGAGCCAAATCCAGTTCAAAAGGACTTCTAGCTGCATGAGGTTTGCATGAACTGGATTTTCATTTTCTTGGCCTGGCCTATGCATAAGTATGATCTTATCCTTGATCTCCCCGAGTTGGAGTTTTCATCCTTTCCTTCTTCTCTCTTTGTATCTTTTTCTGTGTCTCCCCCTGTTCAAGACAGATCTTTGCAGAGCTGTTTCTCCTTGCTGTGCTTCCCTGCAGGTATCTCTTTTGCTTTCCCTCAGTCAGGATTGAATGGGCTGTTTGGCCATGTTGGGATGTCTTTTCCCAGACCACGATGGTTCTTTGGCATCCTCCTTGCTGACCTGCCAGCCTTCTTAGCAGGACACCAAGAAAGCAATGCAGATAGTCATAACCCTTCCTGGCCACCCTGCCTGGTACCCAGGGCTAGCAGTTTTATCCCAGCAGGACTGGGAGAGGTGCCCCGTTGTCTGCTTAAGGCTGCTTGGAAATATCCAAGGTTTTAGCTAATACACAGCTTGATGACCGTGAATCTATTTTCAGAAGTGCTCTGCAGCCTCAGCATCCTACTCTTGTGGTTAATAAGTATATTTAGCAAGATCAGACACTGCCTCAAAATACTCCTGCAGCAGATTCCTCCTGGCTTGGACAGCAACACTGCCGCTTGGCCAGAGTTTGCTGGACGCTGTTCGTGAATGGAAATGGATTCAGGGGCTGGGTTTTTGTTGGGTCCAACCTAATACCTTTGTCAGTGATTTAGAAGGGAGTGCAAATGGTGATGTTATTGATTTTTATACTTGACGCCAAAATGGGAGGTCTTACCCTTATTGACAAGGGCAAAGAAACACCCCAAGGGGACCTAGAGTGTACTGACAGAGAGAACTGTAAAACAGGAGCAGGGCAATATGTAGGTTTTCCCTTTGTCTAGAGAACAACCTGAAACATGAAAGACCACAGAGTAATTTGGATTAGATAAAGGTCTGAAATGGGCTTGCAGGTGACCAGAACAAATCAGCAGTAAGATTCAGTGTGATGTGTATGTAAAGGAAAGATTTGCCATATGGCAAATAATCCTCAAGGAATTATCACAGAACAGGGCAGACAGGCCATTCTACTGCCGTGGGTAGTTCTGAGGGGCTGTGTCCCCCAGGAGCTGCTCCACAGCACGGGGGGAAGCTCAGGGGTGGGAGAACATGTTGGATTTTTTGGGGGGAAAAGCCCCCAGTTTTAAAATCAATTGAAATAGTTTATAATTTTCTGTCAAACAGGATGACTCATTCTGGCAGTCTGCCCTCTCCACCCTCCCCTTCAGACAAACAAACAAAGCCAGTAAGAAGTTGCAAAAAATAAAATAATCAGACAAGATAGTAATTCACAGTTTTTCTTTTGGTATATTCAAAACAAATGGTTTAATTTTTTTTTAAAGAAATAATTTCAGAGCTGGATTGAATGACCATAACTTGAAAAATGAGATAAAAATAACTCCAAAAATAAAATGCTTCATTTTGAGCTAAAGAAACATTTTGTTCAGCAAGACGCACAAAGCATTCATTTTTGGGCCAACATGAAATTACATATATTTTTTCTAGCAATCTCTTGGTTGAGGCAGTGAACCAAGAAGTCAATTATTCACAGAGCTGTAGCAAGATTAAGGTAAGGATGGAAAGCAGAGTTGAAACGAGAAACTGAGGGAGAAAATTTGGGATAGAATGTCCAAGCCAATCTAGATTCCTCCAAGAGAAAAGTGGTGGTTGATGTTGTAAATTCCTGGACCTTTTACCATCAGCATGAGAGGGTGAGGTGCCTCCCCCCCCGCCCCCCAGGAGATGAAACCAGCAGTATCCTTGTGGCATCTGTGGGTCCCCAGCGGCCAGGGAGCAGAGCAGGGTGCTGTGATGGGTTGGTGTGACCTGAGAGATGTCTTGCACCCGTTGGGGTGTAGGGGCCACACCACGGTGCTCCTAGGGACAAGTCCTCACCCCCACCCGCTGCTGCTGTAAATGCAGCATCATCTGGGGAGGAGAAAAAATAGAAGGAAAAAAAAAGTAAGATTCTTCTGCCAAGAAGCTGCCATGAGCTCTGCAGAGTGTGACTTTGGGCAGGGATGAGCACAGTGCTGCCTGCGTGCTGCTCAGCTGAGGAAGAGCTGCTGCTTGGCTCTGGGGTCCGGGGGCACGTCTCAGCTGGGCAGGTGGGAGCAGTGGGTGAGCCGGCAGTGGTGACTGGCTGCTGCTGGAGGGCTTGGGAGAGGCTCCTCTTGCAGGCTGAAAATGCTGGACACAGCTTTCCTCAGGCACGCCGCACCAGTGCAAACACCCTGAGTATGCTTTTTGGCTTGGGCTTTTTTTGCACTGCCTTTTGTTTTTTTCTCCCTTTCCTTTTCTTTTTGTTGTTTTTTTCTTTTTTCTTTTTTTGCCTGCAGAAGTGCTGAGACCTCAGCACACAGACGTCCTAAGCAAATAATCCTTACAACACAGGCAAGAGAAAATCTTATTTCCCTTTTTTCCGGTGGCAGAATCGAGGCAGTGGGATGGCAGGATTTGCCCAACACCATGGTAAGAGTTGGGAGGCAGGGCTGCACTCGCGGCTGCACAAGTTTGACTCCCGCTCCTTTGCAGAGAGAAGAGCGACTGCGGCGCAGCGTAAAGATGCATGAGCTAGTTTTAAGCGAGCCAGCTGGGATCTGCCGGCGCTGGCTGTGGCGGCTCGGTGCCTGCTGTGTTAATTTACCCATAGAGCAGTGGACAGGAGAGATGCAGGGCGAGGAGTGAGTGGGCAGGGGCGTGCAGTGCAGGAGATGGAGAGGAGGGAACGAGCAAGCTCCCGCACGAACTGCGGGGTGCAGAGAGCAACTGAGAGGCCATCCCCGGCTGCGCTCCCCTTCGCACCTCCTTGCACCACTCTCGGCGTCCCCCTGCTTTTTCTAACGCTGGCCATTATCCATCAGCAGAGGTAATGAGCTTGAGCGCAGGAAGCATTGTAGCGGGGCTGAGCATGCGAGCCGCACAAAAGAGTTTACGGGGGGTAATGTTTTTATTATTTCGGTCTGTGGAGAACCATTCTGCGTTTCGAGCACTTCTTTGCTGTTAAATTATTAATAATTAACCTGCAAAGGCCATTTGAAGACTGGTGTGGTGATGTCTGGTAATAAATTTTGTTTAATTTTCTTTTCCCCCCATTCTAATTTATTCCAGGGTTTTGCAGTGGGGAGCGAAAGTTTCACATGGTCAGAGTTGTTTGGTTTTATAAATGAGTTCTTAATTCCGCCCCCCGCCCCCCCCCCCGTAGAGTCA